>JBBPKO010000083.1:12269-24178 GCA_038089295.1 Xerocomus amazonicus
CTCCTTGCGTCGATTCGCGAACGGTCGCCCCACGATCTCTCTCACCACCACGCCGAGGTCTTCTACAGCTTTCGTCACCACGTCACCCTGCTTGAGGTTCTCACGAAAGTCCTTGAGTGGATAGGCATTTCCGATTATCCTCCCTGGTGCACGCTGGGGATCGACCCCAGGTTCAGGGGAGGCCGTTGGTGTCGGCAACGCATATCCCTCTCGCCCCGGTTTGGCTACCAACAAAAATTCACCGTCCGATTCTGACTCGGTCTCTGAATCGTCGGCTGTCACTTTTTTCTTTTCGACGCGAGACTGAGTAGCCTGCGATTTCAAAGGGGATGATGTGACCGTGTGCCGGTGTCGAGCAGGCCCTTTTTGGTCGAGAAGAATCACATCCTCGTCTTGGTCTTGTGCGTACACATGACCGTCCTTGCGCGCCTTGATTACTCTCTTCGGGACTGATAAAGCACCACCTGGTTAGAAAAAGCACGACGCGACGAACGAAAATACGTGCCTTCCTTGACATTGAAGGCAGCTATGCATTCCTCCAGTGAGTGTTTTGCAGTCTTGAGCACACGCCTTGGAGGATTAAAGTATTTGGTAAGCTCAGGATGGGGCGGCGGAAGAGGATGAGTCGCGATATCTGAATTCACGGCGCAGTGGAACTGAGCTTGCTTCGTGCGGTGAACGGCCGGATTAAACGAGAGCCGTGGATCGAACCAAGGCTGGGGAGCACTAGCGGTGCTAATCTCAACCTCACGAAGCGAGCGAAGGAATTTGGCGACTCACCCATTTTCATCTTCATCTCCTGCTTCCATGAGATCCATGGCATCTACAAAGTCGTCCATGGCTTGAAGTTGCTCCTCTGTCGGAATATAAGGATGTTTCGTGATCCTTTCGCCCGACCTTGAGACAAGGGCGAAGAGCGATGGGAAAGTGTAACGTCTAATGTCGTCCGCGAAGGGCATCTGCAAAAGAACTACTCATTATCATACCAACACTCCAAGACAGGGGAAGGTATACCTGCACCCAAAGCAGCACATCTACGTTCTTCCATACTATGGGAGAAAGAATACCCATCTTTGGGTCTCCACCTTCGGTCTTTACCATTCTCGCGACTGCCAAGACGCCCTTGTCGAACATTGCTTGAACCATGGACGAGAACGCGAGCTGATTGGGGACAGAATCTTGGGAAGCATACACATACGAAACTTCCCCCATGAAATACGACCGGTTTAGCTAGAGAACCAGTCACATATGCATGGAGCGCATGACTTTAGAGGAACATGGAAAAAACGTACATAATTTTTCTGAATGAATCCACATATTTCAATGCCCTTCTTCGTGTTCAATCGCTCGAACTGCCCGTCAGGACAAGGGACGTAGGTGGAACCATACTTGAATCCTTTGACAAGCTGCTCCTTTTCCACCTTTTCAAGTTGCGCCTCTTCCTCCCCAACGCTCTTCTCTTCATCGATATCCATCGAAGTGTCTTCACCGGTACCTTTCTTTTCCTCTTCTTTTTCAGAGGACTTGTCGATGGTATACTCGGTGCGCCTTTTGACTTCCTTGAAAACGGCCTTCCCTTCATCCTGAGCATCTTCCGTATCCTCTTCGTCTACTTCCTTTTTGAAAAACTTTTTCCAAGGTGCCGCACTAGTCAAGCTAGTGCACTTGGCGACGCGAACATATAACTCTACGGCTTCGTCCTCTTGCGCCTCGACATCTCCCAGACGCAATGTCGTAGAAAGTAACGCAGACTTGACTTCCTTGATATTAGGATAATTGACCGTGAGGAGCGCGTGCTCAAGGGATCCAAGAAGCCCAGAGCCTTCGGGCAAGGCTGAGATAAGGCGGTTGTAGAATTCTTCATTCGTGCGCTAGGAAAACACATGGTCAACACACAATGCAACTGAATGATTCTGCTTACCTTGATGGGGGGCTTGTCTTCTTCATGATACCCGAATTCCTCGTCATCAAAGTCGACACCCCTATTTCCAAAAAGTCAGCATTCAGTTCATCCGTGAGCAAAGTAGGTGAATGGGTTCACGACCAAATCCACAGTATGGCAAGGTTCTTGACTCACACGACAGTCAGGGACACGTTCAAACCCGACATTTTCTTCACTATCGCTTCCCACTCTTCAATCTCCATGGGAGACTCCCCGTCAGTAACCAACACTAATTTGCGCGTCCAAGTACGCTTTTTCTCCAAGTAAATGTCTTGAGTCTCGATACCAACGATCAAGGCGTCAATTGCTAGTTTTCAGTAAATGTTACTATCGCGTTGACATGCAATAACAAAGAATGAGCTCACGGTCCCCTGCGGTTTCTGATGCTTGAAGCTCATCTAATTCTGCAAGTGTCCCGACGTTTGGTTGGCCGATTGGAATGTACTCTGAGACATTTTCATAACCACCATTCTTGTCATTGACGATATTGTTCGTTTCTGTTGTTGATTAGGTACGTGACTGTATGCTTGATTTTGCGGCAAAAGACACGCACCTTCGGACCCGAAAATAGTAATACCACATTGATCCGTCTTTCTCCCGTTGAATATCTGCACAACCGACACACCATGAGAACCAAGGTATCCAAGAAAATAAGAAAAAAAATTTTCACCATTTCTTGGACCTTCATTTTGACAAACTGGAGTGACCATTCCAACTTTGTCATTTCGACACTCCTCGTCTCTCCCTTCGGACCCCCGGGAATCTCTACCGTCCTACAGGTACCCATAGAGGGAGAAAGGTCGATGAGAAACATAGTAACCGTGTACTTGGGCACGATGCATCAGTCGCGGGCGTACACGTCACATTAGCAAAAGGCCTTACACCAGCTCGTTCTGCAGGCATGGTGGTGGATGAAAGCAAAGTCAGTCATCGCCACGACAACACGTCGCGCCAATTAACGATCACGTGACACTCGTGACTCGGCTAAACTTCTACATTACAGATGGATTTACACCCTGTTACGCTTCCTTAGAGATTGCTTAAAGGCTGCGTCCGCCGTGAGTCTGCGAGGATGCTGAGAAAAACAAAAGAGATGGAAAAGATTAGGAGACATACTTGCGATTCCTTAACCTGACACCATCAGTCGTCGATTCATCAACGTCCATACTATCGATAGAATTCTGAGGGAACTGTATCCGCCTCCCTCCCTTGGCATCCTTTTGGCGGTCCTGTACATCTCTCAGAGTCACTTGATATATCCTTTCATGTTCCTCGCTCTCGGATTGCATCGTCACATTGTAAGTTGCGGTTTCCATGAGCTTTTGGTCAAGCTCTGACAACACCGTTGCTGTCGTAGTCGCCCTGCGTCACGATGGGGCACCATTCTTTAAAGAGGGCAATGTGGGGGGACGAACCAGTTTTGAAGAGCTTCTAGCAGTTTCTCGAGCTTCCCTGGCTCGAGATCCCGACCCATAGTATACTCGATCTCGAGCTGTTGCTCCTTTTGGTCGAGTTTTCCGCGGAGAATGTCCAAGTAGATGGCATCGATGATGAGGTCCTCGAGTTCTCTGATACTAGCTATTTGCAGTTCCTGGAGGAGCAGAGAGTATGGTAAGATCTGCGGTGCTATCTCAGCAACACAAAGACACATGGAAGGATGACCACACATGACGTTCAGTTGCAAGTGTGACTATCGTAAGGTACTTTAGTTTTGTTGTCTGGGTTTGATTGAGGGGTGGAAGGGAGTCCTTGTGTTCTACGATCAGAACCGTCAATACTGATCAGGGGTGCACACAATGCAATCGACCTAGATAGTCCCTGAATGTGCGATACGAAAAGAGTTGCAACAGAGACAGAAACGGCGCATGCTGCTCGCTGGTGGCGAGCTGATCTCAGACGAAGTAAGTACTGCTAGAGAAAGAGGAGACAGCGGCGGGACGTGCTTCTTGGATGTTTGGAAGTTCCAGAAGCTCTGCGAAGACAAAGACACCCGGTGCGGAGGTGGCATCCTGAATGAGTTTTGCGGCCGCGGCGCCCTTGGCAGATTTAGATATGAGAAGGAACGGTTCGAGACGAGCGGCGAAGTTGGCCATGATGGGTGTTTGGATCTAAGGCCTTTGGTAAACAGTCTCTGAGATTTGGCTTTCCCTCCTTCCACACTCTGCGCGGCCGGCATTCTTGCCATTCCCGCTCTCATGTCTTTCGATGATCCCCCAGCGACCGATATCGAACCCACCATACGCGTCCAAGTATCCCCTTCACAGGCCTCTTACTTTGCAAGCGAACAGTTCTCCGTCACGATCACGTTCACCAACATCCGAACGCCCGAGTCTCCCAAGGTCAAGAACACACATAGACGAGGCGTTCATTCCATCAGCTCGGCCCCCCTTGCGAGACCACCCACATCCCCTGGTGTCCCCCGCCCGACCGCGCTTGTGTCCCCGCCTACCCTTGTTAGCAATGCCCGCGATCCACCTGTGCGGAAAAGACTCATTGGCCAAGTGCCCGACAAGTTAGACATGTCAACCGTTCTAGAACAAAAGCGACAATCCCTCCTAGAAAAGGCGAGATCCCTATCCATAGACATCCCCGCTAGCGAACTATTCCAGATGTCAACCGACGCCGCCAACGAGAGCGCGTCGCGCTATGTACGCGCCTACGACGAGTTTTCAGACGCCGGTACGTCCATAGGAACCGGCACTCGCCTTTGCTCATCCTGCACCAAGGACTGCCAACCCGTAGTCCCGACTTTCAGCTTCCCCCGCACCACCCCCACGCGCGTAAGCAGTCCGTGACCGACGTCCATATTCATCTCAATGGGACGCAGCAACAGCCACATGTGCCACCCAGCGTAGCCAGCTCGTCTACGTCTACCTTCTCCCTCGCGCTCGACCCGATAGCAGAGACCCCTTCGTCTCCCTACCCAGGCACGCCTCTCCCAAGGTCTCCGTCTTTGACCGACTCGATCGACCAAAGTTCACTTAAGAATGCTCTTCAAGTCTCTCCCACCCGTCCCGCTCCGCCCCGTAGACCACCCCAACTTGGTATAGGCATAGGATACGGACCTCCTCCCCCCAGCCCTCAGTCAAAATCAGTATCGCTCCGGAGTGCCACGCTCGTCGGCTCAAATTCCGAGCTGATTCTTTATTCTTATGCACAGCTCATGGGTACTGTCTCTATCACCCCTCTGCCGGGCACGGTAATGACCCCAGAACATGCACAAACGCTGGGTTTGCTCCGGCTCAAGCTGTCGAAACGCACGATCGTGGGTGGTGGGAGTATGGATATTACATCGCATCAGCGCATACAGGAACGTCGACGCTCACATGGCCGCTCATCGTCTCTTACGAGCAGTCTGTTTTCACTTCTCTCCCCATCGACTTATTCCGCGCCCTCGACGCCGCTGCCTTCTTCCCAGTCATGGGTGTTGGGACGTTCTCGCGCACCGTCTGTGTCATCGGTATCATCTGGCACGACGACAAACGAACATCAGGATGGTGTCGGCCTTGGGTTGGTTAACGGAGTGACAGAAGAAGATGTGGATCCTGATGCACCACTACCTACGTTCGGTGTACAACCCGCTATGCTCGCTGTCGACCTAGTGCTCGCCCCTGGAGAATCACGTACATGTGAGCTGCCTCTTTGTTGACCAGAAATGCAGTCGTGACACGTTAAAGACACGTATACGGTATCACTGCCGGACAACTTGCCGCCGACATTCCGAGGTCGGGCACTCAAATTTTCATACGAGTTGGTCATCGGGACGTGTCGCGCGAGTGCATCTGCGATGCGGTCATCGAGCAGTCTCGGACCAACGGGTGCCAACAGCATCAGTCGTGTCATGAAGGTACCCATACGGGTATACAACCACGTTGCGGGTATGTTGTGTGCCGTGATTTCCTTGTCCACCTGATCGCTCGTTTTAGTTGGGAAGGTGCCAAAACCATACGACCTCCTGTGGCCAGTGGGAAGGCGTGTGCCTTCCATGGAGACTACGCCAAAAGTGGTAGATGGGCCACCGAAGAGGGTGAGCGAGGTTCCTGCGTCATGTGCGTGCGGAGTTTTGCGTCACTACCTGTGATGTGGACCTAATGGTTGTATTTATATTCAGCATATGGTAGAACGCGTTCCCTGAACGATCTACAAAACTACGGACGACGGCTGCTGGCTACCTTCTCTGACCCCGACGCCACCAGAATGCCGCTGGAAGAGATGACATCGGAGCAGGGTGAAATTGAGCGAGAGCGAGACGGTGATGGAGGGGTTCTGACGGGCTGTAGAGAAGCAGTTGAGATTCTGACACGTCACCCAAAGAAGGGTGAGTGGGCGCTTTCCTGAATGGCACTGGGTGGACGACTGAGGAAGAGATCAGTGTCGTACGACGTGAACAAGGATGGGGTCAAGGTGGCGGTGCTTACGTTCACCAAATCGGCGTATAGGCTTGGCGAGACGGTGTTAGGGGTGGTGGAGTTGAACGAGCGTCAGGGACGGTCGAGAGTGTTGTCGGTGGGTGATTGCGCCGCTGTGTTGGAGAAAGTGACCGACCCCGATAGTTGTCTGCGATGCTTGAATCTCAGGAGATGCTGCCCTCGTCGATAGCATCTGCGGGTCATCTCCGGCATATGCGGCGGGTACACGCAGAACACCACGCTTCGCTGGTTTCTTCTGTTCTTCGTACGACGTTTTCGCTGGATATACCCTCGGATGCAAGTCCGGCGTTCCAGGTTGGGGTGGGAGAAGGGACGGCGGGTGGGCTGGTTTGGCGGGTGAGACTGTCGTTGTTAGTAGCGGTGGCGACGGAGACGTCGCAGATGGATGGAGATGGGGTCCGGTTTAGGCAGTTGGGTCAGGATGGAGCTGCGGGGGAGTGGGGAACGTCATACAGGGCGTATCCGACGATTGCGCCAAAGGCACGTGCACGGAAAGATGCGGAGACGGTGCGGCCTGCGACGTGGACACGGCTACTGATGGGATCACTGCTGGGGAGTGGTGAACGAGAGTACCACGATGGGGACGAGGAGGAGGAAGTGGGGGACGATGAGTGGGGAGAGGTGTTGGTAGAGAGAGTGGAGTGCGATGTTCCGGTGAAGGTGTGGGGAGGAAACACGGCGTTCAAGGCGCTCGATGTCGTATTTGGAGTATGACATTGGACATTGACTGTCACTGTTTACTTTTTGACCACCATCGAAATGCACCCGTTCAATACGACGCCCCGCACCGGCGGTTTTCCTTCTTCCGTTCCCACACGAACCTCATTCTCAAACCAACACCCCAACTTTCCATCCGCCATGCGCGAATCCGGTTTCCCTTCCACCTTCGAGGACGACGAGTCGGACGCACTCTCCGATGCCTACGATGAGCACTACATCCCACCTTCCCTCACTTCCCGCGGTCGTCCCTACGCCTCCGATCTCACTCGCAGCAGGTCACAGTCCCTCGCAGCCATCTCCCGTCCTGGTCCAATAGGTACTACTTTCCAAAACAACCACCTCTGGACAGACGTCTCCTCCCTACACGCAAATCCACTCAACATCCCCTCCTCTCGCTACGGCGACATCAAACTACCCCCCACCAGCCGGTATGGTTCACTTGGAACCGGAAGATCTCCCTTGAGTAATAACTTTGATTCCCGCATTGGCCCCGCCAATGGCTATTCCAACAGGCAGACTATTGATGCCTCCAACATGAGCCCCTTCGTCCGTGACGTCGGTCAGATCCTCTTGGACGACGGTTCTGCCTTGCGCGAACTCTGGGCTGGCATGCACCCACCCAAGGACGAGAACGGTGGCGGTGGCAGTGGCACCACCAGTCGCAGGCATAGTGTCAGCGTCGTTCAGGCACGCAGACCAGCCGTCGTCGGTGGCTTCGGAAACGACCCCCAGGATGAGTCTCGTCCAAGCGTCTTCCACTCCCAGACCTTTGGCCCACGCGGTGGTCTCATGATCTCGGACGAGGACCTGGCTGCAGACCTCGGCACTCTCACCGTCAAGGACGGTTCAGGCCCATCCTCTACCCATCCACCCAGCCAACCAGCCTCACTCCCCATTTATGCCCCCATGTCGCGTAGCCCATCCACTTCCGATCGCCTCTCCCCCTTCAAGTCCATGAATCTCAACATTCCATCGGGCACCTCCTTTGCTTCCGCACGCCAACACTTTGGCTCGCCTAGCGACAGTGGCTTGTCTGCTGGGGGTAGCCCTCCTCGCAACCAATTTGACCAGCAGCTTATTGATGCCAAGACACAATACCTCGGCAGCGGCAACGGCACCGCTGTCCAATCACTCGCTCGCTTTATCCCCGGCCAAGGCATCTATCTGCCCTCCCACGGCAACAGTGGATCGGCCTTTACCCGCTCAGGGACGGCCACAGTGTCTTCCCCACTCTCACCGACCAGCGCACGTTCGATCCAACCTCAGCAAGGTCCATATTACCCCCAGCAGATCCAACGGCGTACGTCCGACGCTGCGCAGTCCAGCCTCCACGATCTCGGCAAAGGCGTTCCACTCTCGTCCGTCCCTGCGTCATGCCCACTGTACATTGTCGAGTTCAAAGCTGGACGTACAGATCTGTTTTATCTGACCGATCTCAGCCTGGACATTCGTGTTGGTGACCTCGTCATCGTCGAGGCCGATCGTGGAAATGATCTGGGCAAGGTTGTCAATGACACCATCACGCTCGAAGAAGTCGAGGCATTCCAACGAGAGCAGAAGGAGCGCATCAGTTACGGCGACGGTGGACCACTCAGTCCCGGTGGACAGCAAGCAAAGAAGGAGATCAATCCGAAGAGGATTTACGGAAAAGCCCAACCGCAAGATACACAGTACGTCGGGCAGCCTGTCGGACGCACGCACGCGATCACTCATGGTTCGTAGGCATCTTGCTGCCAAGATACAAGACGAAATGCGGGCACTTCAGCTTTGTCAAAGCAAAGTAAGACAAAAGAAGCTACCCATGGAAGTCATAGATGCAGAATATCAGTGGTGCGTATCCATTACTGTACGACTACGTTTGTCTACGACATCCCGACAGGGATCGACGAAAACTAACGTTTTACTTTATTGCGGAGAAGCGCATCGACTTCCGAGAGCTTGTACGAGAGTTGTTCCGGTGCGCTCGCCCCTTTTTTCCTCGCCGAATAATCGGATGCTCAACATGGGCGCAGTCTGTATAAAACCAGAATCTGGATGGCCTCTCTTCAAGGACCCGGTGGATACGAGCAGTAGCTGCTCGGTTTGTACATGTTGACCTTTAACCTCCCGGTAAAACCAATTGGCCCGCGTGACATGATATATCTTCTTGATGTTTGTTTGAGCTTCTCACATGTCTCCATCTAGATATGCACTTTTTCCCCCTTTGTTCGTGCTTCCCTTGGATGCTATCTAGCTCAGCCTAGACCCCTTGTACCCTCTGTACTTGTACCCCATCCCATCCCCAATATTTATTGCGACCGTTCAAACTCCCCTTCCAGCTTTTTCGAATGCCGCATGTGGCTCACCCTCGGGTTGTTGTCGCCGTTTTCTTCTTCCATATCCCGGGCCAGAGCCCTGTGCATTGTCACGATCACGACAGAATTGGAAACGAGCTGATTCACAGCGCATGTATTATTACTGTACACCCAGGTATATATTTGTCATCGCTTTTTTTCGTTGGACACACACAACTTTGTGTATCTGTCACGAGGAAAAAGAGAGCTCTCATGAACTCTGCGGTGTCTAGTGGTCCTCTAAAACAGGTTCATTGTTTGGGTCTTCGAGTCCCTCGGAAGCGTCATTGGATGACTGTTCGGGTTGGACGTCCGATACTTTACGCTCGGCAGTGACTGTTTATATCATACGTGTCCGTCATCGTGTTCGATCATCCGTCAGAGGAAAAGACGTACCCCACGGTCGACGGTCCATCGGACATTGTTGTTTAGACGGCTCAGTGCCGAGCCACTTGAGCAGACAATGCATATGAAAGATGTGACTGCACTCGCCCCAGACTATGGGACCGATCCACGACGAGGCAGACAATCCAGTTCCCGCGAGGGGTACCGTCAACCGAGTGAACAAGGAAAGGAAAAAAAAAAAAAAAAAAATTCAGAGCAAATACGCACTGAGCGGACAGTCATCCCCTGGCATCTTGCAGGACGGACAACACCCCTCGAATGGCACACGACAGATCCCACATACGTCGTCGTCGTCATCGTCGTCATTTTCGGCTTGGTGATTGTGACCGGTGTTCCAGCGCCATTGGGCGACGGCGCTCCAGTGTTTGATGTGCACTTTCATCGTCGTGGCTAAAATGTCACTTCGCGTGGATGATGTCACGTGAACTGGCGTCGTCGGCTCGAGAAATCCAAGGGAGACCAAGTGAGGTAGATCTGAAAGAGAAGCGAAGAATGATGACCGAAGGTCACGGTCGATAGTGGTGATGATATCGCTTCGGAACGAGATACACAAGATGGCAAGACCGGAACGAGCCGCACGGTCCGCAACGCCACACTCCGGACCGCAAGTTGCCGATAATACTTAAGATTTCGATAATACTCAAGAAACAAACACAAGACAATCGAGGTGACACGATCGCATCTCGGTTTGTCCTACGTCCTCAAGCCAGCGTCCTAGTTGATCCGTCGCTCTAGATGGAACCGACAGTCGTTTATAGCACCCGTGATTGCCCGGATGCGTTTTCCGCCGGGTTTCATGCACAAAATGAGGTGCACCAGCGAATCCACATACGCGTAACAGACGCTTGAGCAACTGCATGGGTTTACTCGTGTACGGCGGCGAGGGATGGTCAAGAGGTAGTTCTTTTGGGGATGTTACCCCGGTCCGCGAATGGCACTATATCAAATCTGTGGATCACCGATCATCGACACCGGTCATACCACATATTTTCCACACGTATCCTCGGACAGTCTTGTCCCTTTTTTTTTTCCTGTCGAGATGAGAGCACAGGACCGGTTTGTTTCTGATGTCTGCGTGCGTGCGCCACGGAGCAATCGATGCCCATCTTCCACGCCACGCGGGAGATTGAAAACAGTGGGTATCTGAGAGTAGTCGCGTTTGGTATTGCTCGCCAGACCTCCTGGCCACACTATTGGAGTTAACTTTTCCCCACAGTCTTCATGGTCTTTTTTTTTTTTGGCCTTTCCGGAAAACCCGATCTGGGTTTCGAAGACGCACTGGCGTTCGGGCGGGAGAGCTTGGAGAACAGAAGCATATATAACGGCGTTCGAGAACGGACCTGAAAACGGACCTGATATTTCGAAACCAAAAACCATACATTTCGGTCGCTGGGTCCGTCATTGAGACGAGGGCGCTTTCGGGAGAGGGGGAGAATGATGCATGTCGTCTGTGCTACCATACACCCAGACAGCACGCTAGCGACATATATTGGGAATAAAAACAGGGCTTGAGCACGAGTGTGGCTGGTATCTAACACGGACAACGTTAAATTAACCAAGTGCGACGCCGTGATGGATATGAAACCGGGCTGAACCTCGAAATTCATAGAACCTGTACCCCGCCACACCGCACAGCTTGTGTGAGTGTGACAATTGATGCACTACCCTGATGACGAGGACTGCGCTTTGTCTTGCTAATTCCTGTGCTCCGGTGATACGGCAAACCGGAGTGTGAACAGCAAGGCATGAAACAGAATTCGACGAAGCGGCGGTAACTTGTAACCTGTTAGCATGCAAAAGCGGGGTTCTGTTGCCTTCCCCAATGCATGATCGCGCTTGCCGACGGGCCTAAACGAAAGGCATTCGGAAACTTCGTTATTGAGGGGCGGTGTCGTCTGTGATCCCGAAAGGGGTCGACAAAATAGGCCACGTCTTTCAGTGTTTCGCATTCGGCGCCCGAGCGCGTCTCGCCGATTACTTCTTGTGTACATCCTGTGATGGCTTGTTCCCGTCCGATATCCTCCAACGGCGATCATATGTCCCACAGAAGCTGTGCGGGATTGGGTCCAAGCTCTGTTT
>JBBPKO010000083.1:31358-56137 GCA_038089295.1 Xerocomus amazonicus
CGTGTGTGTTCTGCACGACTTTTTCAGGCACGCCGTCTCGAAGGGCTGGAAGTCGCTATGACGGAGGCGAACGAGGAGTACATCCGGGCGGTCGATCGCGCGAGTTCGTCATCTCTCTCTCTCTCTCTTCATCCTCGTCGGTCGGATGATCGCTCACTCAGAATGACCCGTCGTCGTTTTGCAGAAAGACTTTTCCGCCAGTTTTCAGAGCTCTTGCGCATGCTGTTGGACAATGCAGACGTCGAGGTCGACTTGTCATCACAGCAAGTGGGCTGACTGATTGGCGGACAGCAGCCTCCTCTAACTTGTTTTCTCCGTTCTTGGCTGGCGGCATGACGCACGCTCTTTTTTTTTTTTTTTTTTTTCATTTCCCTTTCCTGCCCCTTTCACGCACGTGTTCATGTTGTGACTAATTGTCTCAAATGAGATCGTACAATGTACACTCACTCGTCGATCGTGGTACCGTGACATCAATATATTGTTCTTTTTTTTAACGTCGAGCGAAACGCCCGGAGGGGTCGTGCTTGCCTGAGCCCGCGGCGTTCCACTTCTCCTGTCTCCTATCTCTTTTTTTTTTTTTATCTGTTGTTCTGATACTCGGTGACACGTTCACGATTTTTCTTGCCAATAAAGGGTCGCCTTGGCATGAAACCGTTTGCGTTGGCTTAGATGGATGTCGGTCCGTGATCTCAGTCTGACTTCGTATCCAACAACTTGTCCTCCGTCCACCACTGCCCCTAACCGGCCCTTGGGCTTGCTTTGGCGCGTGACCTATCTCTGGTGTGCAGCCCGTATCATAAACATGCCGTTTCCATTCAGCATGTTTCATTGGAATCACCAGCAGGTCCTTGACAAGAATACTACAACTCCCGATGACTACCTTACGCAACATAAACAAACTTGTTCATGTCCCCGTCGTCCCGCTTGAGATACTCTTGTTCCACCAACCCATCGATCCGCTGCTTGATCACGTTCACCTCGGGAATAAAGTGATTCTTCACCGCCTCAATCGTCTGCGTCTTGAGCGCCTCGTATGTGAGCTCCTTTTTGGCTTTCATGATGCGCACAATCGCCGCATCGAGATAGTGTTTCCGATCCGAGTCAATATGCGACTGGGTGCGCTTCGATTCTTCTGGCTGTGAAAGGCGAAGGCGTTGAGTACCAACTGAACGTGAGGGGAGGAGCATCCAAAGCGTACCGTGTCTTTCGCCTGAATCGAATTAATGTGGACCTTTGTCCTCGGATCCGTAAACTCGGCGTTGAAATAGAACACATCGTTCGCGTTGACGTCTCTCCCCGCCGGTCGTTTACGGAGCACTTTTTTGTTTGCGCATGCCAGACTCTGGAGGGTTCGTTTGAGCTCCGACCCGTCTGTGTCGGCCACTCGAAATGTCAGTGTTTATTTCGGCCTTGACTTTTTTTTAGCCTCACCCATTCGAGTGGCTTCGTGGATGGCCTTGTACCCCATCTCCGCCTCATCGTTGAACAGCAGTAACACCGCGGCTTGATACAGACTGACCGTCAAGTCTTTGTTGCCGGCGTTGAAACTCCCCCTGAGCGTAGCCGTACCCAGGGAGTGATCCCATTCAAGTCTGTGGCCTTGGTGTTTTGCCTTGTAGAAATTCGTGTAAGACAGCAGGTCCGTTTGCATCTACAAAACATGATACATGAGGATGGACAGGGGCAACGAGGGAAAATGAATATACAAAATGCTGAAGGTCGACATGAGTCTTTCGTACCCCAAACGGCCACACGCTCCGCTGGAGAACCATTACAGAGAGTTTCTGGGCACTACTTGCTTCCGAAACGCGGTGGTGAAATTCCTTCAATATCTCCCGAGAGAGAGCGAGATCGTTGAACATGTGGTCCCCTTGCCCGAACTCGGGATCGTATCCTGAAAGGGAGGAAAGGAAACAGGTCACCGATCGGATAGCAAAACGAAGAGTCATCACTCACTCTCTTTCAATATCCTGAGCACGCCCTTTTCGAAATCATCGGACGCACTTTTCTCGAGCAACAGTCTCCTGGCCAACGATCTCGTATAAAAGGTCCTGAACACGTCTTTATCATCTGTGAATCTGTATAGCGCAAGCACCTTCTCCAGCAAAGACTCCCACTCGACATCAGATATGTCTCGTTGCCCACGACGCATGAGTTTATCGAGGTGTCGGGCGATGAGTTCGGCGGGCTTATTTCGACGGGCTTTGAAACCAGAGGTGAAGGCGTCCGTAAGCGCATAGGAAAAGTGAGGGTTTGGGGCGCAAGAGGATACGAAGGAAGTCCGAAGAGTTTGGTCCGCAAATGTCTTGAACGTCAAGATGCGTTCGACCATGTCATCTTCGTGTTCCGTGTCTTGAACGATGCTTGCAACGCTTGCCTGGATATCATTAAATTACTCGAGCGAAGAGCGGGTAAAAGAAGGCTTGCGTCACTTGTATGTAAGCCTTGAACTCCCCACAGAGTGTATTGAGGCTGTCCAAGGCCTCAAATTCTGTGTATATTGCGCGAAGTGGACCAGTACCCTGTGCGATCATAAGAGGACCAATAGCTGTCCCTCAAATAAGGCATCGAAAACAGCACAGCGAAAATCCACGCACCGTTCTTCGCAAGCCAATCCAGCCTCGTCTCCAACAGGCCTCTTCTACAAGCCTGCACGATCCCCTTGACGGTTTCCCCAATGCCCCCACAGACCACTTCAGCCCTCTCTCGTTCTTGACCAGTTCGTTCTATGATGTTAACCAGAAACTGCTCCGCACTAAGGCCAGACTCCTCCTTCTTGATCTCCCCTTCAAGAGCATAGAACGACAGCGTTTGTTCAAGAATGAAGCGCTCAAAGACGACGGTGTACATGTCATGGAAGAGAAGATGTGATACAAGATTTTGGATCACATTGCGATTGGGGTGAGCAGACCTGACACGGATGAGTCGGTAATCATGAAGAAAAAGAAGACCGACCTCTCATTTCTCTCCCATGTCAACCACTCCAAGACGCCTGCTCGGATGCAGTCGACTATCGGTCCGTCGTTTAGTCGCCGCTCGAATGATATGAAGGCGAGATCACTAGTAAAAAGAAGGAATATCAGCCTTCACGGGAGTACAACGGGAAATTGGGCCACCGACCGGATGCTATGACGGTCCCCATGCTTCAGAATAAAAGTGCAGTCGAGATAAGACAACAAGGACCGTAGGACGGACTGATAGGCAAGGGTATGAGGGCCATCACGAAGTTACATCCTGTCGATCGAGACGCACCACCCTGCACTCAAACCACTCGCAGACTTGGACGAAATGCACCAGCCACTCCATGAGATTGACAGTAGCCCTCAAGGCTTCGAGTTCGCGGAGTATGCGCATATTGCAATGATCGATCTCCATTACGAGCATCTCGTAAAGTTTTTCTCCCTGACCTGGGATGCGGACCTGTGAGCAACAGGCTATATAGACAGTTTCAAACGTCGCTGGCAATAAATCGAATTGCGTTCCCCTCGTCAGCAGAAACTGGACACAGCATTGAAGAAGCACGAAGTGATTAGAGGATGCGTCGGTTGGGGCATTTGCTAAGGAGATCATCATGGATGAGGACGTAGAAGGCCGAGGGATGACTCACGCGTCAGGACTTGGACTTGTATTCTGACTGGGCCGCTTCTTTCTACATTTTTGCCCTTAAGATCTCGCGACCTGTATGCAGAGCCGGGGTCAGAGTCGTGAGCCAAGCGTGGGGTCTTGTGTGGGTGAGATCCCAACCGCGCATGATCAGATGTGTCCTCAACGACGCTCGAGCGATGAGCGGTAAATGCTTTGGAGGTGCTGGGAAGCGACAAGAGTCTGGTCAAAGTGAGCGCCGTGTCTGCCATGAACTTGGACGGACGACGTTGGCGCCGCGATTAGATCAGCCCATTCGGAATAGTCGGAGTTTGGATCTGAGATTCATAGACAGGAGCCATAATTCAATGTCCGGAGGCGGAAGTCAAATTATGGGGCGGACGCTCGATGCGGCTTGCTTGCCGTACACGACTGTCAGTGGATGGATGATGCCAGAGAGTATACAAAACCGACCAAGAAATCCAGAGCTATACATGTACGGAGAAACGGACAACACAACATGCTACAGAGCAAGGAAAAACAGAAAAAGAAACTGTCACGTCCTCATCAGATAAATTATTATCACCTGCAATATGCCACAGTATCAGCCTAATCCTCTGAGCCGATTTCTCCGCAGGGTCTTGACCGAAGACAGGAAATGTTCATGACATAAAATTGAATTGTGGGGCTGAGTGCCTTCCTTCTCTTCTCAGAAAGCTCCGACCAAGCGCAGAAAAAGGTCAACTCGGTGATTGGTTCAGAGCATCACTTCGCGAATCTTAAAAACAAAAAAAAAAAAAAACAAATTGCGGCATGAGCAACACAGGGACGCAACGCCCCTGAAGCGAGAATCACTCACATTCTTACTGACGATGGCACTGTTCAACCAATCCGACATATTCGTGAAGCGATTTCCAAATTGTAAGCGTGTTTGCAAATAAGGTTGAGAATATTGTAATGCAGGGGTAGAGATAGATATACGGCAACGGGATAGATCAGTAAGTGCCAAGCCGCACATCCAGAGAAAAAGGAGAGACCGGGTCGGTTGGCGGACAATGTTATAATCCATCGAGATTGAGCAAGGAGTGGAAGGGACAAGTTTGTGGCAACAACAACAAGCGACAATTTGGGAGTACAATGTGGAAAAAAAAAAATAAAAACGGTCAGATCAGTGCTGCAACTTCAAGATTGGATCGGAGAACGATGCTGAGGGACAGAAAACGGCGGCGAAAAGATGAAAAGATGAGCGTACGGTTGGAAAAACCATGCTAGCGAGAAGGAACAAAACGGGATTAGGACTCACTCTGCCGAAAAAGTCAGCGAAAGGTCTCGAATTAGCCGGTCACTACGTACCTTCAACAGCAGCCATTACTACCCTGAGCATTGCTGTGTCCGTTGCCGTTGTTACACTTGAAAGGGTCAAAATCAGTAAGCGAATGTCTTATTCTTACGCACTGTACGTATATCTCCCGCTCTTTGGAGCGGCCTGCCTTCTGTGCGAGTCGTGAGAAGCGTCTCCTGAAGTAATCGCGACCTGCTTTGGCGTCGCCTCGTTCGCCTTCGAAATCCTAAAAACGACGTATTATCGATTTCGTGCTGGTCGGCCATGTGACTGGACCGTACTGGAAAGAAATTTTTAATGTCGGAATGGGCAATCTTCTTTCGAAATAAATCATCCTTGTTGAGGAATAGGATCTACAAGCAAGGGTAAGGGTAAGATCCCGGTAATCAAAGTATAACACCTACTATCGAAGTCTGCTTGAACCACTGAGAATGACATATGGAATCCCAAATAGTCATCGCGTCTTGCATTTGATTCTTTGAGGGAAAAGTGAGCATAGAAAGCGACGAGAAGTAAATCGCTTACAGCGTCTCGGTCTTCCACAAGACACTGATCGTAGCCACTCAGACTAACCAAGAATAATATACTAGTGACGTCTTGAAAACAATGTATCCACTTTCTTCTCTCACTCTTCTGACCACCCACGTCGACCATGAGCATCTCGTGATCCTTGAGCTGAAATGTTGTTTCGGTGATACCAATTGTTCGTGCTCGGCACTGAACAATGTCCTGTTCCGACGGTTGATAATTTTCGTGGAACAGACGGTCTAGATCTGGGAAAAAGTAGGCCAGACTGTGGATGGTGGGTCAACGCAAGCGAGACAGCGTTGGACGTGTGGGGCTCACTTTTCTGGCAAAGCCGCTTCGTTCCCCCGCTCGTAGGTTCTCTGGATGGCCCTGTCTTCCCATAGGCCCTTCAAGGGCTCGTAGTACATTCTTGGAAACGGGTGATAGGGCTGGGTGTCGCGGGCGTTTCGGATGATATCAACATATGGGAGGTTCGCTTCTGCGACTTCGAGACCCATGTCTTCCATGGCCTCCAACACGTAAGCCATGCCTGTCGTTAGGTTATTGAAAACCAATTGTCGATAGTTTTCGATTTCTTCTGAAGAAAATGGCACTCGATGGATGAGTCGCATTTGCTATGGGAATGAGACAGCGGCAGGGTGAACTGATGTGAGGGACGCACCTTGAGGATGGTTGACTTTCCCGAGTCACCCGAGCCTAGGAGAAGGACCTGAAAAGGGGATATGACAGAGAGTTACGAGAGCAGACGAAGACGAACCTTGACTTGGCTGGCCATCTTGGCCTTTGCCTAGGGGCGGAAGCATCATCAAGATGAACATGGACGAGTTTGAAGCGGACGGACCTCTTTCATCAATTTTTCGGCTTCGCGATGTTTGCGCCTGTCATCGTCCGAGACGTCTGCGATGCCAGACGACGAGAAACAAATACCCATGGGGAAAGAGAAATATATAGCAATTTTTACACGAGAGGAATTGAAGTGGTGGAGCACTGGGCCCCAGCAAGAATATGGGACGCGAGTGGGGAAAGGGGGGAAGATGAGAGTGAAAAGGTTGTTCTGGACCAGAACCAACCAAGAAGGTGCTGGTTAGAGACGAAAACGACGTGAACAGCAATCAACAGCGACGCGATCGCAGTGAATGTGGCGAAAAGAAAATAGAGCTAGTTTGATGGGGAACGAAAAGCAAAGTCGGGACAGCAATCAGGTCGGCAATTGAGCGATAATTTAGAATCAGCAGAGAAATCATTTCCATCATTTTTTTCGTAAGTGATTCCATCCAAGTTTTAGTGTGAAACGACGGCTAAAATCAAGTGCGATGTGTGAAACAACTCCACAGCCACATTGTAGAAGAGCAAGCAAGTAAGTTAAGTACAGTACAGTACATTTCATCCTCCTCATGGCACCAAGAAAACGACAGAAAACGTCGGACATGGCAGACAACGACGACGACGAACGCCGTCTCGAAGCCATGCTCTTCGGCGTTCAACCACAATCCCACATCATCTCCGAGCCAGATCTGAACCAGTTGGAGAACATGCTCGACGCTGATGTGTGTGTCCTTCCCCACTTTCCATCGCTTGTCCCGCACTTGCTCACACCCGCATGATCTCAAGCTGTTTTTCATTGATGATAATGTTCCACCAACTCCCGTCGAGTCCGACGACATGCATAGTCCGTCAGACGCAGTCGACCAAAAGACTCCCGACCATGCCAAAAAAACGACCCGCAATGCACCCGCTTGGATTGATCCAGACGACGCCAACGTTCAAGTGTCCCTTGCCTCCCACACGCGCCTGCGCAAACTTCGCGACGCACCCACAGAAGACACCGTCGGTGGACGCGAATACGAACGCAGGCTTCGCCGACAATACGAACTCATTCACCCCACCCCTGAATGGGCATCCAACGCGCGCAAAAAATCGCATTCAAAGCGTCGTCGTTCGACGTCTGGGTCACAAGACGAGGATGTCATCTCAGATCTTCTCGCCTCGACAGGAGACATATCCAGCGCGAAAAAGTCGAACATGTTAAGTCCAGGCATCATCTCCGTCGACCGTCTCCGCGATGCCAACCAGGCCGCACCTGCTCAAGGAGAAATAAAATCCGTCCAGTTCCATCCTTCCTCCGACATCTCCGTCATGCTCACCGCCAGTACCGACAGACGTCTACGCCTCTTTCAAGTCCGTTTTTGCATCCTATCCGTTCGACCAACCCCTAACCCGATCGTGTCCAGGTCGACGGCTTGACCAATCCGCACAAACAAACGCTCCATATCCCCTCCCTCCCAATCACCAACGCCGTGTTCCACCCCACCGGTGCGTCCATCCTCCTCACCGGACCCCGTCCGTTCTACTACACCTACGATCTCCAATCCGGTACCGCCCACCGCTCCCCGCGCGGTCTATGGGGCACGACGTTCGGCGCTACCGGCGAATCTCAACAACACGGCAGCACGGACCGCTGCGCGTTCAGCCCTACCGGGGACGTCCTCGCCATCGCCGGTCGTCGCGGCCACATCCACATCGTCGACTGGCGCTCCGGCGCAGCCCAAGTCATCGCCGCGCTCAAAGCCAACGCGGGCATCCGCAGTCTCTGGTGGTCTCGCACGGGTACGGCAGGCACGCTGCTCAGCCTCACCG
This sequence comes from Xerocomus amazonicus, assembly GCA_038089295.1. NCBI lineage: Eukaryota > Fungi > Basidiomycota > Agaricomycetes > Boletales > Boletaceae > Xerocomus > Xerocomus amazonicus. The sequence continues at coordinate 39,448 of JBBPKO010000083.1, forward strand.
AGGATTCCCATGTGTACGTTTGGGACGTCGGGCAGCGGCGGTGTGTCAAGCGATGGCAAGACGAGGGCGGGTTTGGGAGCCGTATCCTCGAGGGCGATCGGCGCGGTGAGTATCTCGCCATCGGGTAGGGGCTTTTTCTCTTCGCTTGCTCTACGACGAGACCGATGGGCGTTGTCCTCTAGATCCAACACCGGCTTCGTGAACGTGTACAGTGCAGGGAGTACCGTATCCCTTACCGGGGCCAAACCAACACCGTTAAAAACGCTGGGCAATCTGACGACCGACATTTCGTGTCTGAAATACAATCACGACGCACAGCTGCTTGCCATGGCGAGCAACGTCAAAAAGGACCAAATGCGTTTGGTACGTCAACCCCTTTTGTTATCATTCTCGTTCGGCGTTCAAGTGAGACCGACCGCCGATATGAACAGGTTCATCTCCCGTCTCTCACCGCCTTTTCGAATTGGCCGACGAGCAGCACACCGCTGGGCCATGCTACTGCGATGGATTTCTCGACTGGGAGCGAATATCTTGCTATTGGAAACAATCGCGGACATGTGCTGTTGTACCAACTTAGACATTATGCAGAGCAATGATGATGATGCGACATGGATTGCAAACAAATGCAATAAGTGTACAGATGTTTGGCGTGATACAGGGAGGCGAGAACAACGGACAACACACCATCATCAAGCGGGGGAATGGGTACGCCTGCCGGCATAGCGCGTCAGTAGTTCAGTGTAAGCATTGGATATCTGAAATGAGCGGACATCAGAATCCCGTACTGTGAATAATGTTTTGTCATCGCCGTCGGACCTACCTTTTCGGCCCGTATTCTGCCGTCTGGAACGAACCGACAAAGGACCGTGGCGCACTCAAACCAGCGTTTCGCGTCCTCCGTCAGGGACGCGCTATCAAGTACCTGCTAAACATCAACCGAAACCCGAAACGAGGACACGACAAACTGCAAGCACTCTACGCCCGTATTGTAGGCGGTACTGAGGAGCCAAAGGCGCTCGTCCACCGGATAAAGCTTTGGCGCAGTCAGGGGGGGCGCTGGGTCATCAGTGTTTAGATGGAGACACTGACGGGGTTGCCGTTTTCCACTAGGTTACCGTGCTCTTCTAGGACAGCACTCCCCTGCTCCACGTACTGAATTGCTTTTGATCGGTCAGCCACACTGCCTTGCGACAGCAGAATGGTACAAATTGATCGCAGCCACCGTGAAAACTTTTCCAAAGACAAGTGACTGTTCCTCAGACACGCATGAAGAATACCCTGAACAGAAAAAAAAAGATATGAATATCACTCGGCGTGAGAGCGTGGCAGGGCGCACACCTCGAGAGCTTCGTACAACACTAGACGGGTCCAATCTGTTGGCATACATGAGAACATGGGGCATCAATAAACCGTTCTTGCCGTTGACTGGACAAGCCTTGTTTTCCCACTGCAAATGAGAATCAATTTAGGAACTGACTGAGCCGTCAAAGAGCTGACCAATATGTCACAAAAGGCCTCAAACGTGACGAGAGCTTGGTCGTCCGTGCGCGTCGCCTCCTGGTCCTTGAGAGTAATGCTCCACTCCGATTGTTGTCATACATGTGACTTACTCTGATCGTCATCAAAACGTATCCCCAATCTTCAAGTCGCGAAGCCGTCTCGACCGCAAAAACACGCAATACGTGCAAAAAGGAGTGTACCTGTGGCTGACTGTCGGCGGGTATTTTTGCAAGGATATCCGAGATCCTGGCTCTGCAGTTCTTGATTTCCGTCAACAGCGCTTCCACGGCCTTGTTCTACAGGATGGTCAACCCACGGCAGGAATATATGTATAACCGGAAAATCCTACGGTCGTCGCAACATTGTCTGGTGACATACTTTCACGTGCCAATATGACTTACGACTCATGAGTAAGGGACAGCATCCCAAAGGGCATTACTATACCTCGGCCCGAAGTGGCGGCAAACGACGCATTTGCTATATACACATAAGTGTTGGGCTCGACTTCCACGAGGCTTTTGGAGATATAAAGCTCCAGAAGCTGTTTACCGTCGGATGAGAATTCATCAACGCCACTAGGGAAAATACCGACCTCTCTCGCGGAATCAAATGCTTCAGCCACTTGCTCCCCTTGGTTTTCCCAACTGGAGCAACCCTCGATGGCGGAATTGTATGCTGTGCGCCAAAGCCAAGAAATGTCCCGAATTACCATTAATGCGTTTTCGTGAGTCACGGACTCGACCAATGAATTGGCTTGGGGGACATGTCACGGTAAGAGGGGATGTGCAGCATGGACCACGAACCATGTTTAAAATAATCAAGCAACGTTCTCACAAGGGAACGCCTAGTAGGATGAACACTCAAGATAGTAAGAAAGGCCTGGCAACCTACACGTTTGCCCCAGGCTCTCCGAGGAGTTTGAGGGTTAGCCTGATAATACACCTGATTAGTGTCATGGACTCCGTCACGGTGTCCACGTTCTCGCGGCGATTTAGCGTATCCAACAAGCATATAAGCACCGATAGAAGCAGGCCTTTCATGTCTGACTCATGTGAAAGCCTACAGGCTAGAAGGAGCATTCGACGATCAAAATCGGGGGCCTCGACCATTTTCTTGACTGCTCTGGTCGCTGATCATCCGTGTCAGTGGAGCATAGCGGACAACAAGAGCCAAAGTAAAGGTTACCATCATCTTCAAGACCTAAACAACTCATCAACGACCAACACGCTGTGGGAGCAGGAAAGGGCACGCGAACCTTGACGGACCGCAACCAGAAACGTCACATAATGGGTGGGTGCACCGTTCTGGGTACATCGTCTGATCGTGGCCATCGCTTGAGCATACTCCTTTTGCTGAAGGTGACACATCGCAGCTTTCCGGAAACATTTTGAGAGTGAGGAAGTGCCTAGGTTAGAGAAAAGGGTGTGAGTGCCACACATGAACCAATCAGCCGCTTCTGCCCAGCGTGACGCATGGTAATGACGGTCGCCGTATTGCCATATTAGCTGAAAAGGAAACCTTAAACTGATACTTGGGCAAAGGGATGTTGAGATAATCTTACAGTGAGACACACGCTTGTGCCAGGCTTAGAAAGCTCGGTTTCTGACGCATAGATTTCTGAAGTGAAGCCGGATCTATGGTTACCAAATCTATCTGCTCGTGCAATGATCAAGGGATAATTGCCTTGGAATGCATCTTCCAGATTTTTCAGCGCTTTCGTATGATCATCGCCTCTGGAGCAGTGAAACAACAGGAAAACGAGAAGCTTCTCTATGGAAGGGATACTTGCAGAGCATGCCAACGCTTTGGACAAACAACTCCTCGCTGCGGCTGTCACTAGATTACTGCGGGACATGATGCGGTCCGATAAGTCAAATGAGGCAGCCGGACCATGACATACTGATGATGAGAAAGGGTTCGCAGTTCTTGCAACATGCTTTAATGAATTCAGCAAAAAGAGATAAAGCACAGTCTGCGAGCTGACTCAATAAGGTCTTGTTCGGAAAAGGACATGTTATCAATTATGGCTTCGAGAGCTATGATGGCACGTAAGCGATAAATCCATCAGCAAAAGAGGGTCACATATAACAGGGAAGATTGGCTCACTGCAAAGAATCACGGCATCCCCAGCTTTTCGCCGCTTCACCACAGCCAATTTCATCCAGCGGAGTTGCTGCTGCTCGGAACTTGCCTAAGGGGAAGCGTGTGAACACCACGGGATGGGATGATTCAAAAAAAAAAGATCCCTTACGGGTTCTGCGGAAGTGTCCAAGGTCGCAATAACTTCATCTAACGCAGCCTCCGCGCGTATCAAGTTCTCCGGGTCTTGTGACGATGCCAAAAAGTATCCACGAACTGAGGAAATGTGGCCAAGGTAATTAAGTTGTGGTTGGGCTCCACATTCTGTCATACTCAGTCTTACCCAAACTCCTGAGGACGGACCGCTGGGTATATTTGCTTCAATGTCGAACGATCCTTAATCGATGTGTATCGGGAGACGGACCTTGAGCTCCAATAGTTCAGGCGTGACTAAACGATCCAACGGTTCGATTATTTGGAATGCCTTTTTCAACCACCGCAGCGCATCCGGTGCTTTATTGCCTTCCGCAAGTGGTTTCCCGCTTTGCGTACAACTGCGCAGTATCGATTTGCCGATATCAAGTAGCTTGGCCACCAGCACTTCCCGCTAGGAGCAAACCGAGATGTGAGTCGCGCGGAGGAAAATACCGAGCACTTACGTCACGGACAGAAAGCAAAGCCAATTGTCTTTCATTTTCTGCATGAAAAGATGAGCCAGCCGAAGTGACAGGTTCAGTTACGGGATGGATTCCAACCAGTGATTTTGTCAGCCATGAACGTCGCAAGCCCTTCATTCTTTTCCCTCCATGCCTGTGTGTGGGTGTCAAGCCCGAATTGCCATAATCATTTAGCGTGCCATGCCAAGGGGAGTCGCAACAGCCTCACAACTTCCATTCTGCTAGAGAAATAGACAACAGTCACACGTGTTCTGGCATGCAAATGTTGACCCTCTGGATCGTCAATATTTCTCAGCGCTTCCTCATACTGCGCAGACTATTAAGAGCTGGCACAAACGCGAAGAAGCAAACAATAACCTTGGCTGCGGTGGCTAGGACGCAAGCGGCTGATTCGTTATTTCCGGCCTCTAGCCCCGCGGTGCAGGTCAACGGTGGTCAGTTAATTACCTATGACGTACCTGACAGTGTTATGGCTGTCTTGCAGGCTATCTGAAGCACATGCATCAAGGCTGTAATCGGGGGTGGAGGGGGGGGGACAAACTTTACGGGCGTAGGAACGAACCTTCGATGGTGGGATTCGCTTCCAGCCCAGCCTCCATCAAACGGAAGGCCGCAAGACGTACTAATGGCAGCAGGGTTAGACAGCAGAGGTCTCACACCACCCTAAATTCCCTACATGCAGCAACGATGGGACGACAGTCGCCATCGGAACCTTGACGGAATAAGCCGGAGGCGTTCCAAAGATGTACACCTTTGACATGTTGAGCACCACATTGCTCATGCAATCCAGTATCGCCACGGTCACGGACCTTCTTGATCAAGCGCATCGGTAAGATCGCTTTTTTTGCTCGACTTAAGCCCCTGGTCAGAAAAAGACTGTGCAAGTGATGTAATATGATGAAGGTTTTTGGCCACATGTGCATCATCATCGGACTGGATGTCGCTAAGCTTGGGTTTAATCTTGATCAGCAAATCTAGGGATGTGGGTCCGAGATGAGCTATCTGCGACCTGAACGGGAGGAACTCGCCTTGAATCTGGTCGTACACCGTTTGTAAATTAGGGCCGTGTCGTGGATTTGTGCGCGGAGACATGTTGATTCGTTACGGGAGTACCAAATCAGTGGCCAGAAGCCAACAACAAACATGCATCTATGCGTGTAAACCTAACCTAACTTAGCGGCGGACTTACAATAAATAAAATAAATAAATAAATCGCTTGATGTTCTAACTTAACTTCCACTCCATCCGCTCGGTCAAGAAGGGACGGAATGTCGGAAGTTGCATCCTCAGTGGAAGGAGATCTCCGTCAGTTCGCCATCAGGGTCAGTGTCACAACTGCATGCGACTTTTTTTGCTCAAGCCATGTTCCTCCACAGGAAGCACGTAGGGATGGCACATTTGCTGGGCTGACATCGGGACTCACAGGAGGTAAAATTATGACTTGTTACCCACGTTATTGAAATGGACATGCCTCCCTTGCAGCATTGCTAGGCTCGAGGCTCATGGGTTTCAGCAGAAACAAGACCATTCTTTGCGGTGTTCGTGAGTCGGCAATTACTCGGATCGCCTCTGTCGTGAAACCGTGTGCACAGTTACAGGATTGCTATCCGGATATTTCTTTACGCAAGCGTTTGAGGCATCCAACATTTCCCGTACAAATACCGCTTTGCATTCCGGGTTAGTCGGCGGCGAGGAAAGAAACAATGGCCGACTGAAATAATTGGGCTCCTAGTACTACCGACTCGATCAGCGCCGGTGGGGTCATTGATCAAGCACATGGAAATTGCCAGCGCCGGAGATGCTGGATTGGTGCTCCATTGCGCTCTAGATCGGTTGCGCTGGCCGTGATACATTGAACAAGAATGGTGATAGATCGATAGGCGTGCTGTGGGGACAGCATGATAAAAACAGCCGCAGCAGCAAATAGGAGTGCTCAAGTGTCCCAGGATCAAGGTTCCTAGTGTGTCCCCTTGGCGTGTGCAAGCGACGCCTCGTTCGTTCGATTCATCATTGAGGCTTCGCCGCGCGGCAATTGCGAGTCCAACGGCCAAAATCGTGTGGACACTGCAGACGTTCTGCGCCTACATCGGGTTACGTCGGATGGCAAGCATGGTACCTTGCGTACACGTCCATATTCTTGCCGCGGATATGCGCTCTTAACACGGAACATCGCGCCCATGCTGTAGCTTCTCCCGGTCCGTCACATCACGAGGCCAGCCGGCCAAGTTTTATACAGTAGTTAGAAAATAGCGTAATGTATCGTCGATGAAATGCGTGTGAACAATGCAACGGAATGGGTACAATGCAGGTGAATGAATCTATGCTAGGATGAATCGAATGTTCGTAACGACGAATGCAGTCAACAATTAGATAGGCAAGTGAGCGTCGAAAATGTTAATGCAACGGCAATATGCATTAAAACGAAGATAGGATCAAAACTATCTGCCATAAGACCAATTATAAGGATACAAAGGTGATCCCCGCTGGGAAGAGGCGTAAAAGTGCACACCGGGCGGCCCGGCGTTTGCAAATGGGGCAGAGGGGACCACGTTTTCCCTCAGAGGCGGGAGCTGCAAGGAACTATCTGCCGGAGAGATGTAAGGTGGCACATCAGGGAGTTTTCGCGACCAGATGGCATCGGTGATGTGCGGCAACGGTGCCTGTCGGACATTCAAGTGGCTTTCATGTGGGCTCACAGAAGCGGACTGGATGTCAATGGGCATGTATGACGGCGGCGGTGGATATGAGGTTGGCAAAGGGGGTGGTTGGAAACGCCGAAGACGCGCCTTTCTCTGCACCCGTTCGTGTTTTGCCTCTGTATCGATGGATGACCCCGCCAGAGAATAATAATATAAATTCTGCGAACATGAGATGAGTGTCAAAATATATTTAAAAAACGTACCTGTGGCACATTGACTGGTCGGTCCGCTCGGTATGCAGCTACCAATGTCTGAGGTCGATTCTCGTGCACGGCGGGCAGTGGCTGAGCGGACGAAATAGTACGGGTATTGTGTGGAGATGAAGATGAAGTGGAAAGAGACATCTTGGCAAAGGATTGCAAGGGTTCAAGGGGGGAAACGGAGCTGGGGCCGATCGAGACACCATTTTTTGGAATGTGCAGTGTCATTCCTGTAGGGCGTTTCAGGGGTGGCAGTTCGTTGAATGATGTCGAAGTTGGAGAAAACGCATCGGCAGCAGAGCGCTTTGAGCCAGGATTGGGAGAAGGGGACGGTGGTGGGTTGACATGTAATTGCGGACGGAATGTGACATTTGCGGGAAATGGAGGACGAATGTACTGTATGGGCGAGGTAGAGCGCGCGCGATACGTGGAGAGGCACCTCGAGCGGGTCGTGCGCATGGCAGGTGTCGAGACTGCAGGCTGCAACCGGCGGCCGTTCCGATAGCGCATGTAGGACCTGCGCCATTTGCGACTCTCGGATTCCTTTGCTAGAACGAGACCCTTAAGGAGGTTAAGCCAGGATTCGTACTTCTTGCCTGAGACATAAAGGGAAAAATCGACTCCAAGTAAAAACTCTCTTTCCATGCGGTTTATCTCGCTCAAGTCGATTCCGGAGACCTCGGACCAAGTTTTATTGGTGTACGTATTGCTGATTTGCAGTTGTAAGATGAGTAGGGAAGGTGAAAAGAGAGATACGCACTCGTCAAGGAACTTGTTTGCCATCATCAGAGCAGCGACAGCGATGCGGAATTCGCTTCCGGGGAGACCGGCGGTGAAGCGGTTACGCTCCTTGAGACACCAGATGTAGTGGAGGGAGAGCACGATGACGGACTGGCTAACTTGAGTGGTTTCGAGGAGCTTTTGCATGAATTGGACGAATGTTGCAGAGGGGTTAAGCTGTAAGGGTGAAGAAGAAGGAGCGCCAGGTGAATAGGGGGGAGAGGGGATTTGGGATCTAGATGTGGTTGTGGGAGGGGAAGAGGAGAACCAGAGGTAGCAGACCATTTCGCAAGTTTTTTCTGCTACAAAACTCGTGGGCCGCTTGAGAGAGGTGTCGAACCAGTCGATGAGACGAGACGCGTCGGGAGGCGATAGCGGATGAAGGGGCTGGTGGGGCATGTCATGGTCGAGGTTGGACGGACGAGACCAAACAGACTGACGCGAGGGGGGACGCGAGGGACCGAGGTGACGATCAAAGTAAGCGATTGGGGGGAGGGTGGTCACGCGGGGGATGGGATGGGGGAGCAACCTCGGAAGTGCGGCTGAGAGAGGGGGTGTTGGGAGAGAAGAGTATGCGGGGCAGCAGAGCACAGAGGGAGTGCGGGGGAGTGACGGTGGAGTATAGAGGAGCGTCATGCTCGGAGACGGGGACGAGAAAGAGTCGTACCATGAATCGTTTTAAAGTGTCTGAAAGGATTTGAAGGAGGTGTGTGTATGCATTATCCGCTTAGAGATGATAAAAAAAAAATATTATATACAGGGGAAGGAAAAATGAGCGACTGTCAATGATGGACGATGCGCATATACACAAGCCGTGCAGCGCCTCCGACGCGCTAGACAATCGGGATTTCTTTTTCTTTTTTGTTATATTTAAAATGTTTGACTTGCCCGTCAATCCTTTTTTTCATATGTACTAAATACCCCACTCGGCACACTCGGCACGTGCATCTTTCCAGGGATTCCCCATAGCCTTTCTCTTATCTGCCTTCCTTTCATGGATATCTTACCACGTGACTACCCATTTGGTCCTATTCTACCCCTAACCCCGTTAATAATTTATTATTTTCGTACGCGCTTGAGGAGTGCATTGTCTCTGCCCGCTCTAGTACCAAAAAATCCTCTATTTCCGCCCATCCTCAACCACACGTAAACACCGACGCCCTTCGTCTCTTCGGTAGTAGTACCCTTGTACAAACGGCATCGTTCCTTTTGCCTTGTCCGTATCATAATCCATAGTGACGCCACACAGCTTACTTGTCACCGCCCTTTCGATCGTGTGTCACCACATCCGTATGATTTTCCTACAAGAACCCTGTCTCATCCCACTTGTTGTTGTGTGTTCTCGGACCTTGCAGTCGCCGTGTGGGGAGTCATGACGTATACTCACTTGTACTTGCCCGTGACAATCCCGATTCGTCACGCGTGACACTGTCTCATCGAGCCAACGCTCTCAACTTCCCTTTCAGGTTCGCACAACACCGCAATTCATTTTTCTCGCACGCGTGTGGCAACCCCCAAGTGCCTGCCATATTCCCTCCCCGTTTGGCAAAGCCTCCTCCTCCTTTTCCCCCGCTGCTGTGATTCCAGACTGCCGCCGCATCACCCAATTTCACTCCTCTCTGAGATTGAATTGCCTCTGACACCTTCGCAAATCTAATTTATACATCTTGCCATCTGACTCCAGTGGTAGCGATGCGGCTTTGACATCCACCCGACCCCGTGACGATCTTTGTACCCATTCCGCAGAAATGGAACTTACCATAGTATCGCATCTTCAGTAACAGCACTTCGGTGCTTTTACCTTGTCAACCTCTCCATACTCGTTTCACCATCTCTACTAACAGAACCTACTTGCCGGCATCACGTGCTTTGATATGCGGCATAATCTGCTCTCTCTAGCATACCAGGTCCGGTTACCGACGCGCCGTCTTCAAACTGCGAAGCTATGCGGTCAGCGCTACAATGTGGCAGCCCAGCCAGGAAAAGGTATCGCTTGTGCCTAGTCACTTATTTGTATGACGAATACAAATCTATCCATCACCACCCTTGGATCACGCTCACAAATAACGGCGAAATTCCCATATGTGGCAGTCAACAATTACCTTCTACAGCAACGCATTGCCCGATTTCCTGTCAGCAACGGCGGCTCGGCCGGAAGAAGTCGTCAGGGAGGTTACCCTGAGTACGCCACCTTCCAATAATCAAAGAAATGTAAATATTCACCGTTCGACTGGCATCAATGTGACGGGTAGCTGCGGTGGCAACTCCCCGGTCATCCGCCATGAGAACCCCATTTTGGTCAAGGGTGCAGCCAACGTCACCCATCCACGCTATTCGGTACAGGAACGCTTCGCATGGATCAAAGAAAGCAGTACATATAGAACGACAGAATGGTGCACACGTTGGGCGTTTTGATGACAATATCTGATTGGGCGTCCTGCTCGGACTGTGAATCTGCTCGGCGAACTCAACCACTCTCTCCATCGCTAGTTGGGTGCACCTAATCCCCATTTGTCTGATTTCGTCATACAGTTTTTGGCTATCCGGGAGAACCCCGCTAGCTTTATCGTGACGAAAAATAGAAATTCCCGTACAAGTCGCACTTGAGATTGTAAAGGCTTAGCGGTCATGGCTAGTGTTTCGTGTGGCCCTCTCGGATCACAAATTATAGCTCAAGCATGTGAGTAGCTTGAATAGGCCATTACATATAAGTGTCCGTGGGTCCTGTCAAATCGCCAAGTCAACAGTCCGAACAGTATCATAGGAGGTAATTAGCCAGCTACCACGGGGACCAGGCTAGATTTCCACGTCAAGTGTGCGTGCTAAAGAGGATAATGATAATGATTAGTGTGGCAACCCGGACTAAGCGTAGCCCCCTCAGAATATTCTGGTTGCACAACGCGACGGCCTACCCGGACTCGTCCCACTCAAATTAGGTTCTTTCACAGCTCGTCGGAAAAAAAAAAAGAACTAGTCGGAAGTGATGCGGAAACGTACTGGGACTGCTGTACTGTAAATTGGGGGTGGGCACGGTATCGCCATGTACTTCACACGCCAATCTACAGCATTCCGGATTGGGATCCGTGCGTGCGATGCGATGCATCCCAACGAGTGGTCAGAAAGAGGTTCGCGAGCACCACACGTTGCCTTTTCCCTGACGCTGAGGACATGCAATATAGCCCCGATTACAGCACAGACTATGTGGCAAAGATGCGGTAATGATGCAAAGACAACAATTGCGGCCGTGGCTTGATAGATGAGCTGACAGATATAGACGGCGCGCATCAATCCAGAAATGCGAGTGCAAGCTTTTACGGCTAGCATGAGAAGGATTCAAGAAGGTTGGCAACATAACAATTGATACATCGACTGCTGTTTCATAAGTATCATTCGTGTCCAATCATACTCACTGCGGAAGCCCGTCATTGGCGGGCTTGATGGCTCTTGTTGGCAGTAGCCAAAAACAGCCCCAGACCCACGCAGTTCTGCAGGCCCTCCGCGGAGAGTGTCTGAACCGCTCCCATCGTCGGGGAAGAAGTGGCACTAACTAAGGCACCACACGCATGCTAGATGATCGTTGCTGCAAACACAGATTGGCTGAATTGTTTCGCGAACTTGAGACTCATCATGCCGCTCGGAACAGCTGGGCATTAGGAAGGCATGATGCAGACGCAACAGCAGCAGCATACTGAACGAGCGGCGGTGAACGTGCGTGTCTCGTGGCGTGGGAGATTTGACCCTCACTTCAGCCAGCCAGCCAAACCCACACCACCGACGTCGAGGTCACCGTGCTAGTGCTACAATTACAATATCTTGTCTATTCTTTGGCCTCTGCGCAGCAAGAGTAACGATTCCATATCACAGCTCGTTCTGCTCAACAACACATGGGCATTTCCTTTGGTTCCTTCGACGGCGTCTGTAGCACCGCTGCCCTCGTCATTTGCCCACTCTTGGGCACATCCGGCCAGGGCATAGAACCTACCTGCTACTCTCGCAACGTGCAGATTGGATCGACGTTGATTTTTCAGCCTTGTGAGCCCAACGTGTTCCCAAACCCTTGCTCGACCGCTTAACGAGTCGCTCATTAGCAACATGTTTCGTCCACATCGTAGCCATAATCATGACCGCAATCATGATCTACCACATTCGCTCCAAGTATACCGCCGTGGGTCGAAAGGAGATCGTCATGTTCTTTTGGATGTACATGCTCATTGAACTTCTCGCAATCTTCCTTGACTCAGGCATCATACCGACGGCAAACGTCAGCTATCCCGTGAGCACATCGTACCACTATCCGAACAAGCAAATTTAATTAATCTCGTCAGTGGTTTGCAGCATTTTATACTGGATTGATTGCCGCGACATATTGTTGTCTGCTAGTTAACGGGTTCGTTGGCTTTCAATTTGCGGAGGATGGTACACCCCTCTCGTTATGGGTACGTCCTCTCGGGAATGTGGCATATTTTCCTTCTTACACCCAGCCGCAGCTCCTCCGACTGTCATGTCTTGTCGTCTTTGGCATTTCATTTTTCGTCGCCATCGCCACATTCAAGTCGTTTGCTTCCTTTTCGCCATCGAAACCTATCGCGTTGTTTGTGGTGTATCTCATTTGGCCTATCCTCTGCGTCGCTATCTACACGCTATCCCAACTCGTTCTCGTCTTTCGCACTCTGGACGACCGGTGGCCACTTGGTGACATTATTTTCGGCATCGCATTTTATACCATTGCACAGGTGCTTCTCTTCGCCTTCAGTGTGACCGTATGTAACGCCATCAAACACTACCTCGATGGGTTATTTTTCTTCACACTGTGCGTACTCCTCAGCGTAATGATGGTGTACAAATATTGGGATAGCATTACCGTATGCCGGTCTTACCCTATCGTCTGCTTCATGGAGTACTCACCAGCTTTTTACTCACAGCGCGAGGACCTCGAATTTTCGGTCGGATCTAAAGCTGCCGTTTGGGAAGTGAAAGATCCACTTTTGACAACTTCGGCCGGGGACTTTGACGAGGACACAACGAGCAATTACCACGGAGGTGGCACGGCGGCGAGCCTAGTTGGCGGTGTCAGTGGAACTCAGCTATATGGTGGAAAGGGCGGCTATGGGGGAGGGTATGGCCAGCAAGTCGTATACGGTGGTGCGCAGCGGGGTTACCCGCCAACCTTGGGAGGATATTGATCGTGGAGCTCGGCTTGAGACGATAGTTGGTATTTTATATGGACATTGACCTGAATTATTTTCTGGAATTTATCACAATAGGATGTTGTGGTGGTGGCAAGCTGATGGATCTACACATTATTACCACTACTGTCTTGTATTACTTGCTCGTCAAGCTTCAACATGTCTTCCATCGGTCCCCACATTCCAGGCCATCTCCTTCCCACCGTCTCCACGACGACGGAGAATGATGCTTCAGAATCAGATGAGGACGACTACACACCCGCGCTCCCACCCGAACTCGCCGCTGCTCGTAGGGCCCCCGGTCCAGCGCCCCCGACACGCTGTCTGCCATCATCATCCCCACGGAGAACGATCGGTCCCTCTCTGCCAACCGTTCAACATCCCATCTCACATACGGATTCGGGCTCGGACTCGGACGTCGGCCCTCAACCTCTCCCTTTCGCAGCGTCAACGACGGCGCGCGAACTCTCCGGCGTCGAAGAGTTTTTAGAACAAGAGGCCCGTCGACGGAAGAACGTCGAGGAGGCACGACAGCCCAAGAAACTCGTTCGGGAGGAATGGATGCTCGTCCCACCGAAAGCGGGGGACCTCTCCTGTGCGTCAGTTCTCGCATCCGTCTCGTTCGTTCTGACTTGTGGGGTCGGTGTAGCGCTCGACCCGACCAAGTTGCGGCCGAGGCAGTTTGGGCGTGGGACGGCGCCCGCGAGGGACGCGGATACGTCGCTCTGGACAGAGACGCCCGCAGAACGGCAACAACGTCTCGCAGACGAGGTGTCCGGTCGAAAACGACGTGCTCTGAATGCAGATCCGGCTGTGGACGAAGAGGCAGAGGCGGAGGAACGCAAGCGGCGGCGGCGAGATGCGGAAGTTCGACGGGGCGTCGAGGAACACACGGTGCGTCTGTGCGCATTTTTCCTCCCGATGGCTTCCGTTTCACTTTTTTTTTTTCTCTCCGTGTGGATAGCGCAAAGTGCGAGGACCTGCGCTTGTGGATGTGCACATGGAACGCGAAGCTCAGAAGAAGAGAGACGCGGACGCGCCTCCGCCCGCGATCTGGGATCACGCGCGAGACATGTCCCTTGGTGGACGTCTCATGGATGACACACAACGGCAGAAACTAGTGCGTGATGCCAAAGCCCTCGGAGATCGCTTCGGGACAGGAAAAAGTGGTGGCTTTTTGTAATACACACAGCGTTCAGCCCATCAGCGATGTCTTATCAATACATCGTGCGGATCTGCCCCGCTTGTCACGGTGTGTCTCCCGTCTTGAGTCGCAGCTGACCCATGCGGCACATCGCCTACGGGGGAACCGCTTGGCCGTTGATGCTTGTCTTTTGACGAGACTAAGACGTGTCGTGTACGCGATGATTGCGAGAAAATCGTCGGACGATTGACCAGTACTAGTAAGCACTCGCGCCACAACATATGGGTGTTTGATTGAAACGGGTACGCGGCGACAAAATGAGGGGCATACGTCATCGGGTATGTTTCGCGTATAACGAGACATGTTGGACCATTTAGACTAGGCTGTCTCAGTGTCTCAGCGTCTCACTTGAATTGTTTTCGGATTCTCCTTTTTCTTTCATCACATCCGATGTAAAAAAGGACACCACACCCAAACGTGGTGATGGAACACGTGTTTGCTGATGGAGTCGAGGGTGACTGACGATTAACCTTGATCGACAGCAGCGTGACGGGTGTAAGCAGGATGACCAAAACCTCTTCGCGATTTATAACCAGGGCTGACAAGGGGGAAACCGATTGCAGGCACCTAAATGTCAGATCGGTACGGTTTGGCAAAAGAAAAAGAGGTAGGTGTCTTTCATCGGGGCATGCAGGACCCGGCGACATCGACGGGTCATCTCGTAGCCTAAAATACTGGATTGAGACACTGACAACAGAGATCATGCTACGATAGTAAAATACAAACCGGGAAATGATAGTAAAATCTTGCTAGGGGATACCCACAAGCGGGCCCGAACGCACATCAATGTGTCGTTGGTAAGCGTCCACCTGACTGACCCGTCGTCATGTAGCAAAACCGGGAGGAACGAAACGAAAAGGAAAGTAAGAAACAAAAGGGGGTTTATGACCATTAATAACTTGAAAAGACTAGTCTGATCGCAAAGCTAATCAATGGGGCTTGCACGCTATTGAGGTCTACACTATACTGGATCTGTAAGCCATTGCATGTATGAAATATAATAGTAGTAATAAGTCAATCGTCTAGTCTGCAAGCTCTTAAGGGAGAAATTACATATTGGACTAGAAATGGAGAGGCAGACACATGAACGGTCACATGAACGATTTGGTCATGGTGCACTTCACTGATCAAGTTGTCACACATGACCATCAAATCTTACCTTCAAGGCAGGGGCTCTCGACTGCTAGAGAGTTTGTTCAGATGGATGTATACATCAGTTCCAAAGCCATCCATGGAAATGAGACGTAGATCGCCACCAAAGTATCTGGCGTACTAAATAAACCCAGGAAGAAGCAGCAACGTTAGCAAGGGGTAGGAATCCGGGGCGGAGATGAGACAACAAACCAATCGAGAGAGCGGTAATCCGTACCCAAACCCCGCCATCGGCGCTTGGAAGTCACTCGCGCGGAAGTCTTGATCGATGCTCTGGCCCGCCATGGTCGTATACATGTACGTCCAAATGAGTGGAATGGCACTCCTCGGAATGCCACCTCCTTCGTCCGAGATCTTAATCGTGATGTCCTCTCGCCCTTCAACCACAATAACTTTGATAGGAGGATATCCACTGCCACCGCTCTTTCCATAGGGAGATTCTTTGGGAACACGATCCTCGTAATCAGCGCCGAACCTCTCTACCACGGCCCTCAACGAGTTCTTCAATAACTCGAATATAATATGCGAAAGGTGGCCAGGCACGTAGGGGAATGTCAAATCAGGAGGGCAAATGAGTTGGACGGGTGGTCCGCGGAACATTGCATAGTGTTCCTCACAAACGAATCGAGCGTTCTCGATGGCTTCTTGGAGTATGTCACGTACGTTCTGTTATTACGTTATGCCACACGGAGGATAGAAGGAGATTAGGAGAAACAAAGAAAAAACAACGACAACGCACCGCTTGCGTACAGATAATGCCCACGTAGTCCTTGTGTGGTTGTTGAGTATTCAACGCCACATCTTGATGCACTTTAGCGATGTCTCGGAGACGCAGAGAAGAGAACGACTCACGTTGTCCGATCAAGAATCGTATTCCGATTCGCGACATGTAAAACCTATCCAGCCATGCTTGGACATCATCTCCGCCGTGTCCGTACGCGGACAACCCAAGTCCCATACCAGGTTTAATTCCCTTTGCCCTCTGCCACTCTAGGACACCCTGAGCAACTGTTGTGACCGTTGGATCATGTCTGCGTTTAATGGTTTCTAGAGTCTTGGTGAACCTGGCATTGTAATCGTGTACCTCGGGTGGATATGCTTGTGACGGGGTCTGAGCGAAGTAACTAAATGAACGGCGGGTCGAATGGACGAGAATAGCGGACAGGGAGACCAACCGACCTTCGTTCGGAGGGAACACGTAGCTTCACACTCC
>JBBPKO010000083.1:56236-72424 GCA_038089295.1 Xerocomus amazonicus
CACTTCGGAGTCCACCAACGCCATTACCACTCCCGTCACCATATGAACACCAAAGGTCCTCGTCATATACTGCGCCGCTCACAGCCCCACGACCATCGTGATAAGAAGTGACAAGGGACGGATTTGGGACGCTCTCAAGGAAATGACTTTTTTCGTCTTCCTTGTCTAAACGAAAAAACAATTGACGCGCTGTATGTGACACGGAGAGTGGTGGAAAATCGACCAATTCCTACAATATGTATCTCCAGTGTTAGTGACCTGATCGCACGGATATAACTAGACGAGCGTGATGGCTTCCGGGATCACAGATTATCTCTACAAGGGGACGGATAATGACGACCTACCTCGAAACTCTGTGCGTACCAGTTTTTCACTTTTCGTATGGATGACATCTCACTCAAATTATGTGGGAGCTCGTCTAGCTCTTTGACACGGTGAGCAAGACGAACAGGCAACTCCCCTAGAGAGGACGGTCACGTGACGTAGAAGAATCAGCCGCATCAGAATTGACAACTCACCGGCTAGGAATTGACTGGCTTTGAGAAGGGTACCCTGACTGGGATGTTGTCCAAAAAGGACCATCTGTTGGAGAGAGACTGGTGCAAGAAATTCCCGTAAGCACAAGCAATGGAGGCGGGAAACAAAGGGACGGTTAACAGGTCCGAGGGCCCAGGGGGCCGATGCGCAATGGGTATTAGTCTGCAGTGTGAAAGACGATGAAAGCCAGCAAGACGTGTAGTTGTATGCAACGTGAAGAAAAGAAGATGAGACTGACCGCCTGTCTGGGGAAAGGATGCAAAATGGTGGATTTTATCCCAGAGAGCGGGAGAAATGCGAAATGCGGCGCTCATGATGGTCAATGAACAAGTGGGATCGAGCGAAGCGGGCGTAGCAAATGTGAATGTGAGTGAGCGAGCATGAATCACATGACAACACTTTGCTTTCAATGAATTATGTCGCCGGCCCAGCTCGGGATGCGCTCCACTCCCTCTCGACAGACGACATCGTGTTCATTCAAAACCTACAAAAAGCCGAATTACACGCTCATCTTCATGGATCAATCCCGCTTCAGACACTCCAGCGTCTTGCCGCCGATTTTCGCCCTCCCCCAGATGTCCAAGATAGCGTCGCAGCCACCATCGCTCGACTTCGGTCGGGTGTCACCTTTGGCGAGGTATCTGAATTTTTCACACTCTTTCCTGCCATCTACGCCCTTATTGATACCCCGCCTGCACTGGCTGAAGCCACCCGCGATGTGTTGGCATCCTTTCTCCTCGAGCAACCTCCACCACCCGGCTTTTCATTCCAGCCCGCAGCAGAATGCAGCTACATCGAGCTCCGCTCGACCCCTCGGAAGACATCTCATATGACTAGAGAACAGTACCTCCTCACTGTCCTCCAAGAACTCCGATCCTTCCCGGGTCGTGCGGCACTCATCGTATCCGTCGATCGTCGAATGTCCGAATCAGACGTCGAGGAATGCGTAGACCTCGCCATCAAGTTGCGCAATCAAGGAGAGCCTCTTGTCGGGCTCGATCTATGTGGCGATCCTCTCAAAGGCAACGTTGATATCTTTGAAAAACACTTTGAACGCGCGCGAGAGGCCGGGCTCGGTCTGACGGTTCACATCGCCGAGACAAAGCCGACCAGGCATTCCGTCGAATCGTTCGTCCTCCTCTCCTGGCACCCTGATAGACTAGGCCATGCGACATTCCTTGAAGAACCCCAGAGGGAGATCTTCCTGGCCGATATACCACCCCCACACATTGATGTTCCCCAGATGCCCCCTTTGAATGGCCAAGTGCCTGACACGATACCCCATCATCATAGGATCTTTTATGCCTTATGGCGAAAACACCTCATTCTGCTCTCCCGCAAATACGAGCAAGCGGGCTTTCAGATGGATTCCCAAAA
The DNA here is from genome assembly GCA_038089295.1 of Xerocomus amazonicus. Classification (NCBI taxonomy): domain Eukaryota; kingdom Fungi; phylum Basidiomycota; class Agaricomycetes; order Boletales; family Boletaceae; genus Xerocomus; species Xerocomus amazonicus. The sequence continues at coordinate 58,151 of JBBPKO010000083.1, forward strand.
TGACACGGACCAAGATGCGGCGCACGAAGTCACAAAGGAGATACAAGCGCTTAGGTCGCTAACGGGTGCACAGTATAAACCTTGCATTGAGATATGCCTTACCTCGAATTTGTTGTGAGCTGCACAAATGCCTCTCGTCACGTCAGAGCCAGACCCGTTCACAGGACCAAGACCGTATCACGATTGGAAGAACACCATATAAGGCATTACCTCGTGAATAACCATCCGATCGTGATATGTGTGCGTGTGTTGCCCCGGTCTTTTATTAAGGCTCAATATCGTCGTAGACGGATGATACTCTTCCATTTAGGACGACCCTGCTTGCGGAATATGCGCTTCTCCTTGCAAAGCCTCCGTACGGTTTAGGCTTGAGTCGTTGCGAAGTCCAGAAAGTCGCAGAGTTGGGCATGAGTGCTCGCTTCATGAACAGGCATGGCGCATAACGACCAGAGCTCTCATGTACACGGCATATGAGATAGTATTATGTACCAGGCAATGTAAAAACAACCAAGTGCTTAGCGGAAATCGGTGCAACACAATCTTTCTGGGTTATGAAACTATTTTCTGCCAGAGTATAATAGCAGCCTATGCAAGAGGTCACTAGATACAAGAAACAAATTATCATTGACCTTAGATACCACGGCCGCCCGTAACTTCAAGGGTGTGGCCTGTCACATAAGACGCCAGCGGTGATGCAAGACTAAAATTGCTCGCCTCAATACCTCCCCCGTGCATGTCTGAAAAGGAGGACACTCACAACAGCATCCCCGCAGCGGCTTCGTCTGCTGAACCCCCTCTGCGGAGTGGGATATCTTCGTATGCATTGACACTCTGAGCTGCACGTGCCTGCGCAGCCGGAATTCCAAGTGCAACCTTCTTTCCGTCAATCTCGATTGTTGCGCCGTCCTCCTTGGACGCCGTCAACCTATGTCCGCAAAGTTACACTGGCCCTCGTGCGTTGCATTATGAAAGAAATACCTCGTGTGGACGAGGCCGTACGCAACGGTGTTGGCACGTACGCCAAACGGACCCCACTCTTTGGCAATCGTCTTGGTGAGCCCAACTACCGCAGCCTTGGCAGCAGCGTAGTTTGCCTGGCCCACATTCCCGTGAAGACCGGTAGTAGAAGAAACGTTGATGATGGAACGATTCGCGGGCGTCCCGTTCTGCAGGCCATGTGTTTTGCGATGTCGGTCAAACAATGACCACTCACCTTGATTCGGAAATACGGTGCAGCTGCTCGTACGAGGCGGAACGGAGCGCGCACGTGAATCTTCATGATCACATCGTAAGCGTCGTCTGGCATAGTGTGAAGCATCTTGTCGTATGTGAACCCAGCTAGAAAATAGCATTCGCCATGGGCACCCTGATCGTCCCGCACATGTGGCACATACCATTGTTCACGATGTGATTTATCTGGCCGAAAGCCCTGATGGAGGGCAAGTGTCATCGACCGTACATGTACCGTTGCGAGTCTTGAGCACGACTCACTTGACGGTTGCCTCGACAATCTTTTGAGGGAAGTCGTCCGCACCGACATCTCCAACGACAACAATGGCTTCCCCACCGCCCTTCTTGATCTCGTCTGCGACTGCAGCAGCCTTGTTCGCATCGATACTAACATGTCACGCCAGTCATCCATGACACCACCAAACAGTCCCAAGTTCAACTCACTCGCTCACGACAATCTTGGCGCCTTCTTTGGCGAACAGAAGGGCTGCGCTTTTGCCTATGCCCTATTTTAGTAGGACATCAAAAAGGCGAACCTTGTGCTATTCGAAGCGACAGACCTGACCGGCACCTGTGTGGTGTTCAGAGCTCTGCCAGGCCCACTCGGCCGAAACGTACCTGTAATGATGGCCACTTCATCGGTCAAGAGGCCGCGTCCGTAAGCATTGCTGATATGTGCCGAAACCTGTGCGAGACGACTAGCCATCGTATGGACGGGATGAAGAGCGGGGATGGTTGTATGTGGTCTTGCTGATGGACGGTGTATTTTTGAACAGGCTGACTGACAAGATTCACGCTCTATCGTGCCGTCGGATCGGGTCGTCTCTGCACCGGGGGGTCCACTTTCGCCGAATGGGGGTTCCAAAACAGCATTACTACTGAAAACATTCCAAACTACCTGTAACATATAAATAATAACGTGAACGAACGAGCAAACTATCGTCATTCATGCATCGCCGTATTTTGCCATGACCTCTCTCAGATGAGCCTCATCCCCGATACGTGGAACGAAACAAGCATCAAACGGTTTGGGGTGTGCAATGACACCGTCAACAAAACCCGTAACATCAATAGGCGACTTCGGATCTTGTGTGATACGGAAGGACCACAGGAGGAGCGCCGCATTAATAAAGACGGACCGGTTGGCAATGTGCTGACCAGGGCAAATTCTACGTGAAACACCGTCAGAGTGCCCAGCAGGGATGAAAACCTTGAGTAGTAGACTTACCGTCGACCGAATCCAAAGCTTGGGAACTTGAGATCATCACGGACTTTTCCATCACTTGTCAACCACCTCTGGGGATCAAACTTTTCGGGATTTGGGTAGACCTCAGCATCACGGGAAATGGCCCTATTCAACTGATAAGCGAATGATGTGTATCGTTTTCAAGCGTGGTCCTTACCAGTGGTTCCCAAAAACAATAGCACCTTCAGGGATACAAAAATCTTTCTGCAGAGAATTAACTATCCCTACCAGAGCTGTAATGATTCAAACTTACGTAGGGGATGTCCGTTAATGCACGATGAGCAAAGCCTGAAAGGCATGTCAAAATCTATGACAGTTCTTTACCTAGGGCAACGTACCCAATGTAGTCACTGGCCTCCAGCGAAGACACTCGAGCATAAACGCTTGAATCTGGGGAAGAGAATCATAATCATCAAAAGTAGGGGCTGAAGAACTCAGTCAGCTCAAAGCCGGTCATTGCGCGAGAGGTCCGTACCCCTGTCACGTCCAACAACATTATCTAGTTCATCCTGCACAATACTTTGTGCCTCACGGTGGCAGGCAGCAGCCATGACTAAAACCATGATCGCAACAGCAGTCTACTCCTTTGGTGAGTGAAACCCGAAATAAACACAGTTTACATTACGCACAGTGTCCGAGCCAGCACCAAAGAGGCTACCCGCAAGATATGCCATTTCTTCATGAGAGAGCTTATGGGTGTTTTGGTTTTCGAGGAGATATCTAGCAAAGGAAGGCCCAGCTTCACCGGAGTCCTGAAACCAGACCATGAGATGCCGAGCATGGTTACAGCAAAAGCCGTCTCACCAGTTCCCGTGATACACGGCCCAACTGATCATGGAAGTGTTTTGACTCCTCTTGACGCCAAGCCTCGATGTGGCTCGTGTAGAACGGCACATACTTCAAGATGGGGTACCTCTCGACCAACAATGCACCAGGTCGCATGAGCATCTGGAAGCGCTTCAGCATTTTGTGGATTATGACAATCTCGGGAGCATTGGTTTCTGTGGGAGTAGATTTGCCATATGTAATGCGCAGGATGACAGAAGCAGCATATCGGTTGGCATGGGCTTGGTGATGCTTTGGGTCGTTGAGGATGTCGAGGATGACGTCGCGGGCAGCACCCATCTGAATTGGCCCATATGATTCGACAGCCTTGGCTTGGAGATGCGTGTGTGCAGCCCTTCATGCGAAAGGAAGCCGATCACCTTTACAGTCAGGAAGGAGCCAAGCCACATGAAAATTTACCTGCGAAGCCTTCGGAACTGCTCGCCCGCAGGGGCAAGAATCATTCTTAATCCTCGTGACAAGATCTCGCCCGCTGCAACTGAGCGCGGACGGTCTGCCAGCAGACCACCCTCTTTCTCCATGATGTCAACAGATTCCTACCGATACATTTGTCATTGGACGTTCAATTTTCTGCAAAAACGTGGACTCGCCTGATGCCGACCGATGATGACCATAACCTTGGGACCGATACGCAGCGAGATGACGGGTCCATATTGGTTGACCCATGCAGCAAACTGCTGGGACTGACTTTAAAACCAAGTGAGTGTAAGAGTAGTGGATATAGGCAGAAAGTGTACATACTTGGCCCTGGGAATAGCGTTTCCAAAAAGCCAGTGACCGGGAGGGCCAGGCGGTAGAGGAAGGCGTCGTTTGCTCTTGAGCGCTGTCCGAACAGCGCTACCAGCGAGTGCTAGGGCAACGATGGCTGCAAGGGCCTTGAGTTTGAAACCCAGATCAAGTGGTAGGTCGAACATCGTTCGTAGATAATTTACAAAACGGACGGAGGAGAAGAAAAGAAAGGGAAGCGAGAAAGCAAGAACCGCAAAGGCCGGTTAAATAGCGCAGAGTTGCGAGCGGCTTAAGATGCCGTTATCATCGTCGCTGGGACAAGGTGATCAACGCTGCGAATGGGGCGGTGAAAAGGTCACCGCATTCAAAGGCAAAGGCGTCGTTTGAGAGGGATTTCACTGATCGTCAAGAGCGCTGCCAGAGCAAGCGGTGCCTCAAAAGTGGAAATCAAATCATACACATGAAACTGTGCAAAGATAGTCAGAGTCAGACGCTGTGCTTGACGGTGTTCCTGGTTCTGTGTCGCCATTAAATCGGTCCCTACCGGGAAATGACAAGGTGCGCGGATATCTGAGAAGCAGTGTATCATGCAGCCAGCAATGCGCGGCTGGGTGGTGATGGGGTAGTGATGGACGAGCTTGCGACCCGTGCCTGCATCATGGCGAGTGTATAATTGTGTGAATCTTTGAGGCTATCACTCTCGAGCTCGAGCACCACCTTGAATGTCCCCCTCTGCGATCCTGCCTCGGTCGAGCTCATGAGACGTTGAGCGCGCTTGGCATGCCTCGAAAGTCGAGTAAACGTGAGAACGTGGTTCATCCGTCGCTTGTCTGACCCCGTCACCGTCTTTTCTTCCCTTTCATTTCCTTTCATTTTCTCCGCGCGATGCACTCCACCATCAAGCACTTTCTTAACTCACTCGCAGCCAAGGTCCGCTTCAAACAGTGAGTCGACACATCACCACCCTCTCTCTTCGACCGACAAGTCTCCCAGATATTCTTCCGTTTCTGACCTCCCGGCGACACAATATCTCCATTCTCCCGCACATGATCTTCCCTACCTTCCACCAGAAATTTGGCTGATGATTCTCCGCGAAGCAACCGTCATGTCGCCAGATCCCCTTGACATCTCACTTGGTCTTTCATTCCTAGAAACTCCCTGCAGCATCCAAGACTATCACCTCGCCATGCGCATAAAACGCGACCTGGCCTTGGTCAACAAGGCGTGGAATAGATATGTGCAAGAGTATCTGTACGAATTCGTCTGGATAAGCAGAGCCAGTCAAGCAAAGGCCCTGGCTTGGACTCTACTCACCCAGTTCATCGACGGGAAACCATCGAGCGGACACTGGATTCGTCGACTACATATGGAAACACCTGCGTTGAAACGCTGCGCGACCGACGACATTCGTACCATTCTTGATTATGCGCCACATTTAGTGATCTTTTCCGATCATCATGCCGTGCGGTCTACGCGTTACCACGAGTTCAACGATGTACGCTGCTCTCCAGAGCAGATGGTGTCCGCACTCGCCAGCCCCCACAGCAAACTACGGAAGCTGTCTCTCACAAATTACAGCGACGATCCTTTTCCTTATCATATATCACCCACGCTCAAACAGACAGCAGCAAAGTTAGAATATCTTGAGCTTTCTTCATCAAGCATCCCCGCTGTTTCTGGACACAAACTCGCAAGGGCCCTTGTTGTTTCATTTCCCGTTTTGCAGTCGCTCAAGCTGACGCTTGATAACACAACTTTCGCGGTGATTGCGAGGTGGAAAATGCCTAATTTGCGAAACGTATCCGTTGTATCCTCTGATTTTAGTTATGCTGGTCGAGGCTTTGCCCTCTTCTTTGCTGCTCACGGGAAGAAGATCCACCAACTGGAGCTTGGTCATTCTTCTTCGCTTGTCGCTGAGCATCATCTTAGCCTGCAGCCCCGTCCGGTTCAGCAAATTCCACTTGCGGAGTGGTGTCCCAACTTGAAGGAGTTCATCTGCTCCGCAGACGCGGAGTGGAATTGGCGAAACCCCGACTGGATCGCACCACACGTTTTACTTCCTGCGCACCCTCACCTAGAATTTATTGGGATCCGAGACATCGACAAGCGCCTTCTCGATGATGCTGCCTCGTTCCCATCTGATATTGAAGACGACGCTCCGTTTTTCCCACTCGTGGAACAGATTGCATCTCTCCTATTCAACGATGCGTTCCCTTCTTTGCGATACATACGTGATCTTAGCCGTGCCTCACACTTGATGCGTACTGGTCTTCGTCCTGAAACTAGAATTTTGAAATTTTGGTCCAAGATACTTGCACGTTGTGGCGAACGGCAAGTTTGGTTCGAGGATTTCCGTGGAATTAATATCACTTCCCGGGATCTGAAACGCGCAGGACTCGTGGAGATATAAAGGTTGTTTGCATCTTCAGGCCATTGGATTTGCCCTCCCGTGATTCATTTTCAAGGACTCGTGAACCATTTTATGCATACCACTTTTTATCAGCTTTTTCACTCCCCACGTGTACATTGCACTCTCATCCACTGTAGCCATTTGCCATACGCATGTTACATCTCCATTCCTTTCTTTGTTGATGACTGGCTCACTACCCACTGTTGGAGCATCCTCTCCTTTTTACTTTCTTGATACTTATTATGCAGGCTTTTACATGGTAAGGTGTTGCTGTCGACCATGGCTGGTACAGCTTCGACTTATCTCTCTTGATTTTTTTTCGTTTCCGATAGCGTCAGTTCTCCATCGAGATGGAGGTGGCACATTTTGACACTAGCACTCGTTTCATGTTCCTTTTGACTTTTCTTTTGAATATACCAATAACACAGCTAGTACTGCTCAAACCGGAATCGCTTGATAATCACTCGTTCAATATCCTCGTTCATGTCTGTAGGACACGACGTGATGGTATGTTGTGTCCTACGAGGATCGTTACACGCTGACACGCTGACTACGTCTTGACCAGAACGCAGACATCGAGCACCTTGTCCTCTCGGGCAAGCTCTTTGGTGCAGACTCGGGATCCTCTTCTCCCGAACGCTCTCCTTCGCCCGCACTCTCGTTCCGATCCTCTGACGCCTTCGACCTCGATGAAGGGATACACTCCCACCATGACACGAACGCCGGTGCTACATGCGAATCGATAGGCATGGGTCCCGGCAGAACCGGCGTCAAAGGTGTCATCCGTGACCAACACGAAGCTCACGCGATCCAAGCCGCTAAGCGGGAAAAGGAATTGGAAGCACTGAGAAAACGTATGGAGCGCAGAAACCTGGGCGGGAAGACGTTCTTGGAAGAGGAGCGGGAGAAGCAGGTGCTTGAGGGGGAGCTCGAGGACGACGTTGCGTGGCGCGTGCGGAGAGACATCCTGGGTCGTCCAAAGGAGGGGCGGTTTGGCCATTTGAGGGAGGTTGGGAGGGCGGGTTTCGTTGCTGCGGTCGAGCGCGAGGAGCGTGGCGTCTGGGTGGTCGTCCATCTCTATGAATCGGTGAGGCCGTGTTTTGCGTCCGTCGTTGTTCGGAAGCTGATGGGCAATTTGTGGCAGTCTCTGGACAGGTGCTATGCGTTAGATGATACGCTTTCAAGGCTTGCGCGCCTATATCCTCAGACAAAATTTTTGAGGGCTCGTGCTGCCGCTCTGGGTTTTGCTTCAACAGGGACGTCATTGAAACGATATGCACCATCACCACGACGACGCATGCCGGGAAGATACATGGTCGACGAGGACGACCCCTATGATGATACTACAGAAGAAGAAAAGACACCATACTACGACGAAGAAGAGTATGAAGAGGAGGACGTGGACACGGACATGCTACCCACGCTGTTGGTATACCGCGACGGCGAACTCGTACATAACTGGGTTCGAGTTGACTGGGAAGCTGGAGAGGCGGGTGTCGAAGAACTCCTTTCACGGTATGCCGCACAATCTGGTTGTGGAGTTCTCAATGATCCTATTGTTTTAGGCGACACATCATTACCGATACACCCATGTCGGGGAACGGTAACTGCGGTCTGCCCTCGGACGAGGAAGACCTGGTTTGGAGTGACGATGAGATAGCTTCGTAACCGCCAGCGGTGGCCATCAATCGCCGTGGTGTGATCCCGTGGCGCTCACCAGATCCTGGTTAATCGAGATCGTTGGTAGTTGATAAACCTGTGGTACAGCGAGCATGGTCTGTTTGTTGATTCCTTGTTCATGCTCGACTGTTGGCGAGGGTCGATTATCTATTCAATCTAGTCCATGCCATGTTACTTGTACACCATCCATCCACGAGAACGTCAAAATGACAATTCCGATTTAGGTGCCTCACCTGTGAGCAAACTATAATTGTATCTTTGGTGCCGAACCAGGGAAACTCAAGAATGTATCAGGTTTTAAGTAGCTCGTCGTCAGGTATAAACCCCTCGTCTCCGTCCCTTTGCATCCCCTGATGAACCCAGGTGATTTGATCCACTCGCCCACTGAATCCGATACTCGTTTCCGGGACAGGATCGAGGATCAAGCTGTTCACGTAACGGAACGGGACTCTGCCCATGTTGGCGTCAAAAAGGTCGAGGCCGCTTTACGCATTTATGGGCGCTACTCTCGTTGGTGTCTCTTCATAGGGTATGCGCGCTTCCTTGTCATTGTCATCGTAGAAATCGAACGGCGTTCACACCATCCAGTCTCGGTCTCGCATCCTACATTTATTCTCTTGATGCGTCAACTACCTATGCATACCTGGCCTTTGCGACGTCTAGCTTTGGAGAACATAGCCTCTTGAGCTCTGTAGCTGTTGTGCAATCTCTTATCGGTAAGATTTGAAACGACTAAGAGGTATGTGCTGACGAGCTATATGAGCATAGTGGCTGTTGGCAAGCCAGCTATTGCAAAAGTGGCTGACGTCTCTTCGCGAGGCACCGCATATATCAGCGTCCGTGAGTATACCCAACTAAATTCTGGGATAAGTTTAACAACGCCCAAAGTATTCTTCTACGTCCTTGGTGTGTCATTTTTTGTTCACCATGGTTTATGAAAACAGATCGGAGCCGTACGCAGGATATGTTGTGATCGCCTCCGCACAGAGCGTAGGCACAATAGCTGGTGGTATCGTCATCTATTCCATGTATGCTTTTCTCTCGCTTGCCTTGCCAACACGCTCATACTTTTCTCCCAGTGGTTACACGTACGTGTCCGGCTTGCTTCCCTTGCGTGGAAACCAACGTATATCGGTAGTGGATTACAAATTCTGACACAAATTATGATCGCGGATATAACGACACTGAAGTGGCGAGGGTTTGTAGTATCTCTTGTTTCAGCTCCGTTTCTGGTGAATGCTTTTATTGGCTCCAATATTTCGACCACCGTGATCGAACACGTAGGATGGAGGTGGGGCTGTAAGTTTACCCTCCTCACGTCCGTCAGGTTTTGATATCCTGCTTCAGATGGAATGTTTGCTATACTGATTCCGGCGTCACTCTGCCCACTTATCATCACCCTTTTATGGGCTGAACGCAAAACTAAGAAGCTTGGTCTCGTAGAATCTCTTCAGGATGATTCCCTAGATGTAGTGGATAGAGGAACTTTCTCTGTTGATACCTTGCTAGGACGTTTACGACGGACAATCATCCAACTTGACCTCGTCGGTCTCTTACTCCTCGGCACCGCGATTTCGTTGATCCTCCTCCCGCTTACCCTCAGCCAGACTGTAAACGGTCGATGGAGAAATGGTATTTTCATACTTCTTGCTGTGAGCGGGTTTGTCTAATGTGACCTAGCTTCAGTTATTTCCATGCTCGTTATTGGAGTCGTGGTTCTCTTCGTGTTTGCATACTGGGATTTCTGTGTTGCGACGCAGCCAGTCTTTGCACCAAGATTGTTGAAGAACAGGGCTGTGATATTCACAGCAATCATCGGTTTTGTTGATTTTGTTGGTCGATGCCGGTAATCATGGTTTGTCTGCTCATTGACCAGCCTCCCAGATGGTCTTCTACCTCACATTCACATACCTGTTTTCTTTTGTGCTGGTCGTCAAAGCATGGTAAACATTATTCTTACAGCCTGGTCTCACTGTGAACTTGCGCTGCAGGTCGCTTATCGATGCAACATATTTCATGCAAACGCAAAGCATAGCTCTCACTCTCTTCGGCATTTTAGCAGGCGTCGCCATGAAGTTTTTGCGTCGCTTCAAGGTATCTTCTTAACTTGCAAACTTCTACCGTGCTTATTTTTCCATACATCTAGTATGTCTTGGTGTTTGGCCTCCTCGTGCGCCTTGTGTACGTTCGCCAGTGACATCCCACCACTGCTCGACGCTCAATCCACGTACAGCGGCGTTGCTGTGATGATTCGTTCCAGAGGCGCGAACGGATCGACTGTCGAGCTGGTGTTCACGCAGATCCTACAAGGTTTCGGCGGTGGACTTGTCGGGATCTCTGCCCAGGTGGGCGCACAAGCCGCGGTGCCGCACGTCGACGTCGCAGTGACCACCGCACTCTTCCTGCTGCTTACCGAGATCGGGGGTGCTGTTGGTAACGCATGTGGTGCGTGCTACTCAGTCGAGCGAGCACGTCGTTGTGTCTGAAGACCTGATCGTGGTTGGTGACCGATCGTGAACAGCCGGGGCAATTTGGTCTAATACGATGCCTGGAAATCTGGAAAAGTACCTGCCGTGGCTGTCGGACGCGCAGCGGGCTACACTGTATGGTAGCATTACCTCTGTCACGAGCTTGTCCCAGAGTGACCCTGTCCGTCAAGGCGTCATTCAAGGTTAGTCGGTGTTTCTTTTTTTTCTCGGTCGTGGCAGCTTGCCTCGCTCAACGACCTTTTTTCCGTGCAGCGTACGAGGACACGATGAAGGACATGATTTTGTGTGCCATTGGGCTGAGTGCCTTTCTTGTTCTTTTCGCACTTGGCTTGCCAGATATATATCTAGGAGATAGACAGAATGGGGTCGACTCTTTGGATCTGACAGGACGTCTGCCAACGGGTGCAGAAGAGAGCGGTGTTGCTGGCAAATAATAAATTAATGATGTCGAAGATCACCAAGAATCTGTAACTGGAGAGCTTAATTTGCGTATATCAGCGACTCTATAGGAACGCATCCGATTTTTGAAAATACACAACCCCGCACTAGCACTTCTCCCATAACAACGGCGGTCCAGCTATCGTTCGATGCAACAGAGAAGGTAATAACTCCCAAAGGGGCATTTTAAAAAAAGCGCACAAATTTACAGGGCAGAACAAGGAAATCAACGAAAGAATAGCGAGCATACCGACAGTCGGGATCATCAATCCTCATCACTTGGGTTTGTCAGGTGCTCACGCACCGACTCCCCTCTGTCTTCTTCATCTTCTTCATAAACCGACGGTGTCACAGACATAGACTTCATCGATGCAGCAATAAGTAGGACAGGCAGATGGGAGCGTGAGAAGAGGTACAGGCACAGGAGAAGACTAGAAAGCGACAGAAAAATGATGGTGGGTGGGAGAATGGGAAGAGCAGGACAAAGAAGAGAGAACAGGCAAGGCAGCGCCATCTAGTACGACATGGTTGTCAGGTACTCTAATCACTGTGCTCTGTGATATACTAATCATCCGAACCGATGCACATCTCCAGTTGCCAACCTCGGGCGAGGGAATAATAGCTCTATAGCCACTAGCAGTGGTGCTTATGGCAGACCTTGATGGTTAGTAAGTTGTGACCGGTGAGCCTGACTCCCAGCCCAGGACAGTGTATGCACGATCTCTTTACTGGTCTGTGCTCGCTGATGACGAAGTCCGGTGCCATGTTATCCTTCAACAAGCGCACCAAGGGCCCTGAACAATCTCCGAAAAATATGCCGCATCAATCTTGCTTGCAAATCAGCCCGAGAAGTCCAAACACTGCGTGTCGGGCTTCAGGTAATAGCCCAATATCCAGGTATAAATCCCCTGCCTATGTCCCTCAGGGATTCCGCCGATGGACTCACAAAACTCAGCCGAAGACGGCTCACTCACCGAATGTAGCACTCGCTTCTTGCGCGTGACAAAGGACCAAGCCATTCGACCCGCGACGGAAGAGGGTGCCCATGTTGGCGTCGAAAAAGTAGACGCCGCTGTGCATATATATGACCGTTACTCTCGTTGGTGCCTCTCCATAGGGTGCGCGCGCTTTCTTGTCATCGTCATAGAGATCAACTAGTTCTATCTCCTCTAGTCTCGGTCTCGCATCCTACATTTATTCTCTCGATGCGTCAACTACCCATGCATACCTTACTTTTGCGACGTCTAGCTTTGGAGAACACAGCCTCTTGAGTTCTATAGCTGTTGTGCAATTACTCATTGGTGGGTTCCTACCGAACAATGGGCAATCGCTGACGAGCCATGCGAGCATAGTGGCTGTTGGCAATCCAGCCATAGCAAAAGTAGCTGACGTCTCTTCGCGAGGCACCGCATATATCGGCGTCCGTGAGTACACCCGACTAAATTCCGGATAAGCTTAACAACGCCCAAAGTATTCTTCTATGTTCTTGGTGTGTCGTTTTTGTTTACCGTGATTGATGGAAACAGATCGGAGCTATACGCAGGATATGTTGTGATCGCCTCCGCACAGAACGTAGGCACAATAGCTGGTGGTATCGTCATCTATTCCATGTATGCTTTTCTCTCGCTTGCCTTGCCAACACGCTCATACTTTTCTCCCAGTGGTTACACGTACGTGTTCGACTTGCTTCCCTTGCGTGGAAACCAACGTATGTCGGCAGTGGGTTACAAATTCTGACACAAATTTTGATTGCGGATATAACGACGCTGAAGTGGAGGGGGTTTGTAGTATCTCTTGTTTCAGCTCCGTTTCTGGTGAATGCTTTTATTGGCTCCAATATTTCGACCACCGTGATCGAACATGTAGGATGGAGATGGGGTTGTAAGTTTTCTCTTCACGTCTATCGAGCGTCCATACCTGTAACCTGCCTCAGACGGGATGTTTGCTATACTGGTTCCAGTGTCGCTTTGCCCACTCATCATCGTCCTTTTGTGGACCGAACACAGGACGAAGAAACTTGGTTTCGTGAAATCTAACGGATCCTTTCCGAATGGTTCCAAAGATGTGGTAGCTGAAGGGACTTTCTCCGCTGATACCTGGCTGCAATGTTTACGACAGACGATCATCCAACTTGACCTCGTCGGTCTTTTACTCCTCGGCACCGCGATTTCGTTGATCCTCCTCCCGCTTACCCTCAGCCAGACTGTAAACGGTCGATGGAGAAATGGTATTTTCATACTTCTTGCCGTGAGCAGCTTAGTCTAATGTGACCTAGCTTCAGTTATTTCCATGCTCGTTATCGGGGTCGTGGTTCTTTGCGGATTCGCATACTGGGATTTCTGTGTTGCGACGCGGCCGGCCATCGCACCACGATTGTTGAAGAACAAGACTGTGATGTTTGCGGTATCCATTGGTTTTTTCAATTTTGTTGGTCGATTCCGGTAATCATAGTTCGTCTGCTCACAGACCAGCCCAGATCATCTTTTATCTCACATTCACATACCTGTTTTCTTTTGTGCTGGTCGTCGAAACATGGCAAACATTATTTTTTTACACCCAGATTCCATTATGACTCACTTGCATCGCAGGTCGCTGATCGATGCAACATATTTCATGCAGACGCAAAGCATGGCTCTCACCCTCTTTGGGATTTTGGCAGGCGTCGCCATGAAGTTTTTGCGTCGCTTCAAGGTACCTTTTTTACTTGCCAACTTTTACCGTACTTATTTTTCCATACATCTAGTATGTCTTGGTGTTTGGCCTCCTCGTGCGCCTCGTGTACGTTCGCCAGTGACTCCCCACCACTGCTCGATACTCAATCCACGTACAGTGGGGTTGCCATGATGATCCACTCCATAGGCGCGAACGGATCGACCGTCGAGCTGGTGTTCACACAGATCCTACAAGGTTTCGGCGGTGGACTTGTCGGGATCTCTGCCCAGGTGGGCGCACAAGCCGCGGTGCCGCACGTCGACGTCGCAGTGATCACCGCGCTCTTCCTACTGCTTACCGAGATCGGGGGTGCTGTGGGTGACGCATGTGGTACGTACTTCCACATCGAGCGAGCACGTCGTGGTATCCTGTCTGAAGACCTGATCGTGGTTGGTGACCGATCGTGAACAGCCGGGGCAATTTGGTCTAATACGATGCCTGGAAATCTGGAAAAGTACCTGCCGTGGCTGTCGGACGCGCAGCGGGCTACACTG
>JBBPKO010000084.1:5362-23595 GCA_038089295.1 Xerocomus amazonicus
GATCTGCGTCGGACAAAGAGATGTTCTTAGCAACTATCAGCTAATTTGATAACGTCCGTGTTATGTGTGATCTTATAAGTGAAATGACTACTATTCACGAGCCCACTGGCCATAGGACGAGGAATGGTTCTTCATACCGCAGACATACTCGTCGCCGGATAGGTTCCGAGTCATTGGACACTTTCTGGAGTTGACTTCCATTCGAGGAGCTAGTGTTGTTCGTCGTGGGAAACAAGGGGGTCAGCGTCCTTTGGATTCGACAATGATTTGAAGAGCATGCACAATGATAATCAATCTCTAGGTAGTCCTCTTCTTGGCCGATAGGATAGCCAGTTTATTCTCATGGATCATCCATCCATCTGTCTTTCTTGCTTGTCACACTAGTTTGTCATCTCAATGCATGCGTACAATGTACATGAATTGATGTCGAGTAGCTAAGAAACAAATCTGGTAGGTCAAGTGACTTCGGTTCATACCCGCCCCCTCCTTAGATGCTGTCATGTTCATACATATTACATGAAATAATTTGGTCCTTTATTGGTCCGGCTCCGAGCTAGGTGCTGCCACTGTCCACGCCAATTTTGCAAGACGTACCTTTTGCTATAGATTCATCGGGTCAGCATGTGACCGAGAACTTAGAGATAGTGTTTGAACGAGATACCAACAAATCGCAGCACCACATTGATTTGCTAGGCGACACAGAGGCGGGATGGGTATCTTCAATCATACAACTCAGGGTCTCAGCAAGCTCCCGCCTCCCTCCTCCAGGCACCAATCCATGCCATGATAAAATATAAGCAACCTGCGGGAAGCATGCACACTCTTGCCACGATGCGCCAGTCCCACTTCCTTCCAGTCAATTTTCTTGTCTCTTCCGCCGTGACGCCTCTCCTCAGTTTCAATCTGTCTGGAACAGCGGAAGGCACGTTAGTGCTTGCCGGTGGCAATAAGTTGCTGGTGACCCAAATTTGGATGCTTCGTGAAACGCATGTCGTCGTACCGATAACCGCCCAGCAGATATCGGGACGGACGGTTGTCCACCGAAGGAGCGCATTTTCGATGACGGTGAGGTTGGCACTGCTAAAGTTCGTTCCTAGACTTCCAACGATACCCAAAGTGAAGTGGGTAGCAGGCCAACAAATTGCCTGTAATGCGAGGAGACGAATGAGCGTGGAGAGGGGAGAATAGTATGCACGCCAACGATGTAACAATCCAGTGGTCAATTTAAGACACTGGTGGGCGGTAAGAAGTGCCTGTAGAGACGATGCATAAGAACAAGGGATGGATGACGGACGACGGACGCACCCAGAGAACGGCGATGAAATAATCGCTTCTGTCTGGAGGACAGCTGCGACCCCAGCGTTTGGGCCGGACGGTTGCATTGTAGGGGTGGCTGGACGAGGGAGCATATATAGGGGAGTAGCCAGGGGGACACCACAAGCACCAAGAATTTACCAACACGCCACAAGCGGCGGGAACAATGGACAGGAGGCGAGAGGACTCGAAGAGTAGCATGGTGATGAGTGTGGGAGGGACCAAAGGTTCTGAAACAGGCAAGATACGGGTAGTGGGGAGATGAGATGGCTGGGAAAGGGGGATTAGAACTGTGAAGCAGAGTAACGCACGCAACTACCCACTGGTTCATCCGCTTCGGTTTCAGTCTCGCCGGCCCCGCGCTGGCCCGGTGCTGTTGTTATTTGATGGATCTTGGTTTTCCGCGAGCCGAACGCTTGTCCGAGGAAGGCGGACCAAGCAGCAGGCGTGTGCGCGGAAGTGGTGATGGCATCTGGCTGGCGTCGAGAGCGAGGGGCTGGAGTGTCTTGTTGGCGGGGCATCATGTCAACTTGTCCGCTCGTACAGCTTGCCCGTGAATCCGCTAGACAGATTCACCCAACATTATTGTTTTTTTTTTTTTTTTTTTTTTTTTTCGTACGAGCGCTGAGCGCTATGAGCTACCATCGCACCAACGCCGGGGGACATGTACCCCAGACACCCTTTCCACGTGACCATCTGTCGTTTAGGACAGTTATTATCTAACTGTAGTCCACGGGGTCTTTGGGAGAATTCTGGGTTTCGCTTTTGCAACGCTGCCAAGTGTCCTTCGACTCGTCGCTCTCCGTCCCTTCCTTGTCGCCGTACCACCCTCCCGTCCTTGCCGCTGCCGTTCCCGACTTCGTTGTCCTCGTCGTCCACGACGTACGCAAGGATCTTTCTCTCATTTCCATTCCCCTCCGCGTTGGTCTTCCACCTCGAGATTCTACTTTCATAAGATCTCTTATTCCCTCGCTTTCCACCGTGACGCAGTCTTCGTGTGATCCTAGACCCGCTTTCTGCAAATCTTTTATTTTCGATTCCTTGTAATGTCTCCAAACCCGTCGCACAACCGTCCCTGGCCTGCACCAACGCCTCCACCTTCAAAACCTCATTTGAGATCTCCCGACCCCCTCCCCACTCCACACATCTTCAGGAGGCAGGACACCAACGTCTCAGACAGTTCAGCAGTCGGTGCGTTACCCTTGTGCTCAGATATGCCCTTCCCTTGCCTATCTCTCTTACCACTACCCCGATCCTCCCCCAGAGGAAGCAAAGTACGAATGTGAGATTTTTGCAAACAACGACAATGTGACGTGCTATCCTGTGGCCGGCGACCAGGTCTTTCAGCATCAATGGGCAGCAGTCGTCTGTAAGTTTTGCACATTTGATTCCCTCGGTGTACCCACTCCCTCTCAGGGAACAGTCGCCGCCCCCAAATTGATCAGAACAATTCGGTCAACATTTACCTATTCAGTGGTCTTAACTTGCAACCTTTGTTCAGCAGTATCAATGTCCCGAACCCAACTGGTTCCGCTGGCGAATTCACTCTGCCAGTGAACGATAGCTGGTTTGGTGATCCCGGTCTGAAATGGGAACCTAGCCAAGGAAACGTGCCCTATCCGTTTTATTGGATCATAACCGGCACGCAGGGTCTTGATGGTTCCCAAACAACAAATCCTACTTTCTACGCGATGCGTATGTGTGGTCAATGTTTTCGTTGCCTCGGCTCCTAACCATCACGTATCCATTCAGAAACAACGTATGCAGATTCGGTAGCCTCTTCTATGTCACAATCCTCTCTTTCCACCCTTTCCGTACAGTCAACTCTTTCCACTGCATCAACTGCTTCTGTCGCCTCAACAGCATCTGGATCATCTTCGTCAGCTTCCCCCGTTAGCATTCAGCAATCCAATAACAACACCACCTTTCCACATTGGGCAATTGCAGTCATCGTGGTTCTTGGCTTCCTCGCCATTGTTGCAGGAGGGGTTCTTGTTTGGCTGATCATGCGGCGACTACGACAACGCGAGCGACTAGCTCACCGTGGCTCTATGGGCTCATCCTCACCCATGATGGCGAACGCACAAAACTCGAATTCGCCACAGTTACCCTTACTTGGCGGTGCGGTAGTCGGAGGCGGGGGACGTACTTCTTCGGAGCATCATCGGCCCGCTTCGATTGTATCTCCCGACGGAGTTTCGGACATTTCGAGGTCGCATTCTGCCGGAGACCAAGGACCGTTCTCTGGTGCTGATGCAGCGATCATGGCGGATGCATTTAGGAAGGCTTTACGAAAGCCTGATTTTGCTGGTGCAACAGTAGAAGAACCCGAGGAAAGAAAGGAAGATGCACTGATCAATCGCGAACTAGCGGAAGAAGGCAGGGATATCCGGAGCGTCAGCTCGTCAAGAGGAGTTAGAGTGGAGACCCTGAGCGAAGCTGGTGATACAGTGCAACATCACTAGCTCAGGAGTTCTTGTACGCGTTTACTTTTTTTATTTTATTTGCAGCTCGGTTCTCATTGTGGTCGAAACATTGTTCGGATACCTTTTGTCTGCGTTGCAGCCCCTCCTCCTGTTGTCGTTTTTCCTCTGGCGTGTCGTGGTGTCGCATGTTCTCCCTGCTTCTCGCTTTCTGACACGTATAATTACACAGCTGCCGGTTTTCACGATATCTCGGGTCAGTTTTTTGTTCGCAGGCTGTCCTTTTCCCATTCGCCCGCTGTTTGGTAATTACCTCGTGCTTCCTTGTGCGGATCATGCCTCTCCGAGTTTTACCCAAACAAGCACCTTCAACTTTCAAGTAGCCTGTCTATGCGCAAGCCTCGTGGCTCGTCCGTTCATTGCATCAGCCAGCAGCAATCCAAATTATACTTTGCTGGACACTTTTGTTCCCATGATGCCAACATGGGATGTGCACACCGCTTCTACTCTCCCTTTGCATCTTCTGCACCATCGCTGGATGCCACCCACGCTCACTTGTTGACCACCTGCCAGCCCGTCAGCCCAGACTTACTATGTATTGCGTGTGGATACGTCACGCTGGACGGACGGCCGATCATCGGGGGGAAGACGGACATTATTGAACGCTTTTTACTCTTTCTTTTTCCGCTGACTCTTTTCATTTGGATTCTTTGTTTTTCTCATACGTTTGGGCGGGGATATACAATACGAGAGCGTAGCAATTTTTGTTTTTCTAATGACGATGACGCCAAGCCAATTGGAGAACGAGGGCTGTCCGGGGGGTTGCACGAAATGACAGAAAACCTCTTCGTTTCCCTGAAGTGTTGCATCTCACCTCTCTAGTCGCGCAGGGGTAACCGAGGGGAACACCAATTAAATGACGAATCGTTTCTGATGAGCCAAACACCAGCACGCCCTTGTTCCCAGAAGGGAGAGCCCAGCGCGTGACAAGGTCCCGTGTTCTTCATTTTGCTTGCTAATAACTTCCAATCCCCATTCAATTGGTGGTAAGGGAACCAGTGCTAAAAACGCATCAGGGCCAAGCATGCGGTGTGTATGAATATAGATAGGTCGACGCAAATACGTTTGGGAGGAATAAATTAAATGTGAAGACACAGTTGTCCCACTCTAGTGAGCAGCGGCAAGCAGGAGCTTGTCCATCCCTTCCCAGTCAAGGATGAATGCCGTGAACGCGGGTCTCTGTAGGTATTTGAGCAAAACCAACACGTTTCATTTCACCGAGGACAAATGGCGCATGAGTAGCTCGTATCTGGATCGGTCAGGGTTGACGTCAATTCCTGAGCCACCATGATCACTTTGGAACACGTCACGCACGATAATAGGGTCACCGCGCTGTTTGGCACGGTTCGAAATAGGTTTACGGAGAGCCCTTTGTAGAGACCAGTCCAGCCCTCTTTCTGTACGATCTTGCGGATGATGTATATGATACTCCGTTTAGTGTGCGCTTTGATCATTCCGTCTGACGACAGATCCTCCGCGATGGGTAGTCGGAGTGTCTGGAGTCGTGTACGTACAACTTCATGCGGGTATGTGGCAATCGAGGCCGTCATTTTGGCTATGGCTGAGCAAAGAAGAATGGTACCGCTGCGGAGGGGTGCCTTTGAGTCTCCCTCTGTCAACACGATTAGTCATGGAGCGGACCCGGGGTCGGAGCGACGACGCACGTGCCCATAGTTTGAGTTGCTCATAGAGCGGGAACTGGACGGCAACGTGGGCGATGCCGAACAGGCTGGGTAACAATCCGCGGTAGAATGCGCGAATGCCCTCGGTGCGATAGATCGTAAGGGCGGCGTCAAAGGTATGTCTGTACCTCACTTCTCGTCGGGACTGTGTCTGATGGTAGTCAAGGCTTCAAGTCGACATGATCACGGCAAGGGGATGATGACATACCATGAAGCGGGTCTTGATGACCCAGAGGGGGTTTGTGCATGTTGTGCTGGTCGCACCAGCGACCATGGCAGAGAGGATGTGAAGTGTCCAGGGATGATCTCGCATGACTGGTTGGTAGCCCTTTGGTTGGGCAGCGGGATAAATTCTTCCGGACGGGACAGGGTCACCGAGAGGAGGTTCGCCGAAGTGCCGTTTGATACCATCATAGACGGCGAAGTAGATTGCCCAGGTGGGAAGATACCCGAGGAGGGTTGGACCCAGACCCCGGTACATGCCTCGAATACCATCATGTCTCAGAGTGGTCTTGACGATATCTGACGCGATGGAGGGTTAGTACGACGGAGGGTTAGTCATGCGAGCGGGGACGCGAAGCGGTGATGGCGCACGGACCCAGGACGCCCTGGTAGCCTGGTTGGCCTAGGACTGCTCGTTGTGCCTGTAGTTTAGTCTTTACGACGTCTAATGGACAGGTGGCTATGCTGGCAATGAGACCACCGCCGGCGCCAGCTAAAGGATCGGTGTGTAGGAAGAGTGGCGAGGTAGGAGGAGAGCCACTCACCGATCATGCTGTTTGTGGTCGCATTCCTCCCGTCTTGTGGCATCGCACTTCCCCGCAAAGCGGGGTTGGCTGCGTCGTTGGATTGTGCTCGTCGTCGGACACAAAGTCACTCGCATCGTAGCCGACGTTCGGCGATCCACTCGGCTCTTTCCGGTTCATCCCGGTCAGAGATCAAAACGACACGACAGATATCATTCCCATCATCGACCCTCCTCATTTCTCCCATCATCATGGTCAAAGTTCTCCTCGGAAACGTCCTACTCGCGGAAAGCAACGCACCCGTCACCCTCGAGGGAAATTACTACTTTCCTCCAGACAGCCTGAAGAAAGACTACTTTACCGACTCCGACACGTCGTAAGCGCGCCGATGTATGAAACCGTCGTTTCACTGACCACATGTACATAGCACCCTCTGTCCGTGGAAAGGGTACCGTCGCACTCGTGTCTCGGCGTAGATCGTCCTTACTGACGATCTCGATAGTACTGCCTCGTATTATTCTGCCGATGTCGACGGCAAGGTCGTAAAGAACATCGCATGGCAAGTTGCTTCGGTAGCCGACGTCTACCTTGCTCATTCGGACTCAGGTATTATCCCGCACCCTTTGCAGAGGCAAAACACATCAAGAATCATGTCGCCTTCTACAAGGTGAGCATTTCACATACGTCATTCTGATCGAGACAGCTGAATACCACCAAAACCAAAAGAACAAGGTAACCATCCAAGATTGATAGTAAAGGAATATGCAGACTGTCCATGTGTTATGTAGGATACTGTCAAGGTTTGAGGTGTCGGATCACATGAGGCGTTGGCAGTAAAGTCTGAGTTCAGTCACCGCCGAAAGCAATAGATTCCGACCGGACGATTGCCTTGGTACAGGACACCTGCCTCTGGTAGTTTCACCCACACACCATGCCATACTGATCGGAGTAAAACTTGGTCTGGTCTGGCAGACCAATTGCCAGCCATCGATTCTTCAGCCCACCGTCGTATATGCCTCCGCGGAAGGCTGCCAAAGCTGTGCTGGAGACAGCCTCCTTGCTTGCCACGCGTATTTTCCTCCGGTTACAGGCTGAGATAAATCTGTCGCAACAAGGCGCATGGATCAAGGCGTCTGCTTACTTGAAACAGGCCCTCCTGAGGCATGTCATTAGTACACGTACGAGCCATTGCCTTTTTTTTTTCGACCGTTTTCTTATTGACGCTCTCTCAAGAAACGAACTCTGATAATTAAAGTCGAAGATGTGAGTTCTAACCCACTCAAGAGGCGTCTTTCCTTAACAGCATTACAGCGGGGAACTGCTCCGCGGGACAGACTTGGCTGCACAGTGGGATCACATCATGCCTAACTGAGACCATCCCATCCACCTCTCATCGTTATCGTCAAGAGGCTACAGCGTGGTTGCGAAACGGAGTGCCTGGTCCGGCCACAGTAACGAGTATATTCCGCTCCCACTTTAAGGTACCGCTCCGCGAGCATGAAACAGGTTGGGAGCGATAATATCACCAAAATCCGTCATGGATAGAGGCATGAACAGGGGTCCCCCCAGCTCAGCGCCTAGCGAATCGGCCTTTAAAGGGAGCGCATCAACCAGGAACCGGACAGCTCTCATAAGACGGTCCCACCGCCAACCAATGACAATCCCGAACATGGAATTCCCCGTCAATGTTGTACTCGAGCCTGTTTGTTCCTCGCCGATTATTCCGGGCGAACCATGTCGGTCGTGTTCCATGGGCTAGGTATGAGGAAATCCCCAACTTGTACGAGAAGACATCACGCGACGGACTATATTGCCTCGTTGTGTAGAATCTCTATCGAGAACAAGAATCAACCGTTGCGAAGCTTAAAGAACCGCCTCGTCCTCCAAAAATGCGCGATGTCCATGAGGACCATCCATGGTATATCTAGTAAGCAACCCCCGTAGTTCATATGGGTTGCCAAATGGGGATGTTGACCACAGGACGTGTCGGAGATGCCTGTAAGTCATTCGGAAGCCCCTTCATGCCCTTTTCCAACTGGGATTGACAATATTTGTGGTTTGCATACTGGTGGACTCACACGGAGACACTCAGTATCGATACTGGGCTGTACGAGTTCGACGTGAGCACACTTGTAAGGAACATGAATGCCGCTAATCTGCACATTTCGAAGAAACTAGTCGTCAAAGTCCTCGTATTCCTCGTCCTCGTCTTGTTCGCCGTTGGTAATTCTCTCTTGTCTCTTGTCTCTCGTGTCTCTTTTCTGCTTTTCTCATGCTGATCTTGGGCCTTTTCAAAGGTGAGGACATCGAGCCTAGTCCTGCGGGTTTCAAAGGTGATTTTGCCTTTGTAATATCCCTGAAAGTATGAGACGTAACTACATATCAACACGAGCGTGGGCAAGGACGGATGGAGAACAATGACTAGCGGAAGGTCCGCATCCCAGGTGACGTGCTCGACAGGCGGTTGGGTGTATTCATCTTTTCCATGAATGCAGTTTTGCTTCCAAAGGGTATCGTTGTTAGGGGTGACGAGATGATGGAATATGTTGTCTGCAAGTAACATCCACCTCTAGGAATGCACGAGACGAGGGGTGTAAAGAAATGGCGAAAGTGTTATATGTACCATCCAAATCATACGTATAGATGATCGTGAGCTGTGCGTTTGGACATTGTCCATCGCTGGCATTGTCGGCCTCTTTGTGCATCCGGATGCTTGCTTGGGCAGCTCTGTCATAGTCTTGTCGAATGGGCCCTTTCTGTGTTTGACCCAGGACTGCACACGGTGGATAGTTATCTTCTGCGCTGCCAATGGCCGACTTGAAATCTGGCGAGCTGGAAGCGAAGTTGAATGTAATCCATTGTCGGAATGGGTGCTAAATACACTTACACTCTTGATGGTTTCTGAAGGAGGACGTCTGATGGAAAGACTTGGCAACAAACAAAATACAAATAACGCGACGCGTTCTTTTTCTATCCGACCACCATGTCCCAGCACCAACTTTCGGCAGGCATTTGTGCACGACTCAGTGAAGCGTCTCCGGCAGAGATCGAGGAGCTGGGGTCTGGCTACACCGTTCAGTTGCTTTCCATTAAAAAAGTATTAAACCAGGGAACCTCCAACACCGCGCCCATCGACCGGTACCGCATCATTATCTCGGACGGCGTTCACTTCATCCAGGCCATGCTTGCAACCCAGCTTAACGAGCTCGTCTCTCGTGGTGACATCGTCAAGAACACTATTGTAGTCATCCACAAGCTCACGTGCAACTTCATACAAGACAAAAAGTCCGATCCGAATCCTGTTCACTCGATTCGGACAACTGTCCTGATGTTTTTTCTAGGTTGATTATTATCATTGATTTCCAGGTCGCTTCCAGGGAGGAAGAAAAAATTGGCAATCCCATCGCTATCTCAGTCTCATCCGTCGCCCCCATCAATACTGCCTTCGAGACCCCTGAAACGTCCATGAGCTCAATTACCCAGACCTCTGTTGCCTCTACTCGACCCCTTTTAGGTCGCTCTGATGCCATTGGCAAACAGGGGAGGTCGATTTATCCAATCGAAGGTCTCAGCCCGTACCAGAGCAATTGGACCATCAAAGCTCGTGTCACACAGAAATCAGATATCAAATCTTGGTCCAACCAACGTGGAGAGGGAAAGCTCTTCAATGTGACATTAATGGATGAGACAGGCGAGATTCGTGCTACTGGCTTCAACGCGGTTGTGGATGAATTATACGACAAGCTCGAGGAAGGCAAAGTTTACTACATCTCCAAGGGTCGAGTGAACCTTGCCAAGAAAAAGTTCTCCAACGTTCAAAACGACTATGAAATGAACTTTGAAAAGAATACAGTCATTGAAGAGGTTGGTTGTGTGTCCAGCAGTGGGGCTTCAGTTGACAGACCTGAGATTGCAGTGCGTCGACGCAACCAACCTACCAATGATCAGATATAACTTCGTACCGTTGTCATCTTTGGAGGAGCTGGCGAAAGATTCAACCTGTGGTACGTACGCCTAGCGTGGAACGTTATCCATATTACTGAGTGAGAGCAGATGTCATTGCTATCGTCAAGGAAGTCGGTCCTCTTGGGGAGGTCACCTCTAAGGCAACCAACAAATCAGTCAGTGTCGCCCTCTGAATCAGCTTCTCATCTAACCATTGTATACAGGTGGCAAAACGTGACCTTACCATCGTTGACAAGTCCCTCTTCTCCGTTAGAATGACGATCTGGGGGAGGCAAGCAGAGGCTTTTCAGGCGGATGATTTCCCCGTTGTTGCATTCAAAGGTGTCAAAGTTGGAGATTTTGGAGGTGAACTGGTACCTCTACCCTGTACGGTCACTGAATTTCATGTACAGGACGGAACCTCTCGATGCTGTCCTCCAGCTATATGACGATTTCACCTGACATTGAGGAAGCACACTTGCTCCGTGGCTGGTATGACGGCATTGGAGCCGACAAGTCTTTCCAGTCCCACTCAAACGTAACGTCGTCCGGTGGATCATCGTTTGGTGGCTTCAATCGCAACGAAATGCGTCACCTGAGTGATGTCAAAGATTCACAGTTGGGCATGTCTGACAGAGCAGAATTCTTCTCTGTCCGTGCTACGGTAATGCACATCAAGAGTGAAAACATTGCATACCCCGCATGTCCAACACAAGGATGCAACAAGAAGGTCACTGACCTAGGGGACGGTTGGCGATGTGAAAAATGTGACAAGACGTTTGAACGCCCAGAGTATCGGTACAGCTTGCACGCTTTCTGGGGATCTCCAGCCCTTGACGTGATTGACCAGATATATCATGTCCTTGGCGGTATCGGACTGGTCAGGCCAAGCATGGTTCCAAGGGTTCAATGACGCTGGTCTTGCGGTATTTGGGAAAACTGCTGACGAGGTCATGGAGATCAAGGTAGCATGGTCTTTTTCTGCATAGTTGTTGCTCACTGAAGTCATCAAGGATCGCAATGAATCCGAGTATAACGCGCTCATGGCATCATCAGCGGGCAAGACATTCAATTTCAGCTGCCGCGCCAAACAGGATACCTTCAATGTCAGTGGATGGATCTCAACCCTAGAGTGGCATTCATCTTTTCACATAGGACCAAACGCGCGTGAGATATGGTATCTCGAAGCTGAGTCCAGTAGACTACTATGAAGAGGCCAAGTACCTCCGTGACCTCCTCAAGAAGTCAGACTGGGCGGTGTAAGTCTAACAAAGTTTTGGTGGTTATATGACTGGTTGGGCATGCCTGTGTGATACATGAAAGCTGAGATTGGTCGTGCTGTATTATTTTAAAGCAGAATGCATCTACTTTCAACTGATGCCATGTGCGGCACGACAAGTTAGGCCAGACACCTTGAAATGACATCCATGAACTGTGCTACACGAGCAACAGACCTCGAGGAAGAGGAGTTGATGACAATGCATCCCATTAGCGCCCTATCATGCGGAACCCGAAGCGGCGCCGGAATAACCTGAACCTTTCGGCATCTTCTTGTCGCCAGTCGCCAACTGCTCCAGATCCGCGGCTTTGAAGTAGTGTGGCGCAACTGAAGACAGACCATATCAAGTCAACCAAGCGCCCGAATGACCAACCAGCGTGGTCCACTTGCCTTCCATCAGCCACGATGGCTTGATTTCCATTATCTGCCTTGTCAAATATGTATTTTAGCTGGAACTGTCGCTACACAAAGGTGTCACACGCTCACCTCATGTACGACTTGGATGTCATCACGAGCTCGTAATACAATACCGTCTTCACCGGTGGTTGATGTTGGAAAAGACTTGATGACGGATGAATGTACACCGTCTGGTTCGTTTTGAGCGTTCGATACGAATCGCCACTCTTCTGCAGCTGTGCCTATTCAAGAGGGATCAACGACGACGACAACGGGCGTCGCAACAAAACGAAAAAACGCACCGTGTTATAAAAGTAGCCAGACGTAATCGCCTTTTGAATGGGCGTGATATCGTTCGAGTTGGGGTTACTCCTCACGATCACCTCGACGCGCTCGCACAAGCCCGCGAGCTGGTCCCTGATATCTCGAGCACGACTGAGGCTCTTGAACTGCAAGAACTGCTCGTAACAGAATTGTTGTGAATAGTTCGTGTCCGCCCATTGTTCCCAGACGTTCAAGAGCGTGAAGTGATCACCACCCGCGCGAACAAAGTTCTGTCGAGCTTGGTCGGCATGCAGTTTCTTGTCTTTGGGACGGTAGAAGAGTGAAGAGGATTCCGATAACATCGATATGATTGTCAGGACCTGGGGAAGGGAGGGGGGGAATCTTAGCATTCTGTCCTTGTTCGAAAACATCAAAACTTACTTCGTCTGTACACACGTACTTTTCGCTCTCGATGATCGCCTTGCTAAGCATTGGGTCTACCGGAAACTCTGCCATGCGTCGTCCGAGTTTCGTCAGCTCCCCTCTGTCGTTCAGCGCCCCTAGTGCATACAACAACTCTAGTGCACGAATGAGCGTCTCGCCAGGTGGTGGATCCATAAACTCGAACTCCATAAAGTTATTGATTCCAAGAGACTTGAGCAAGAGGACAGTCATACCGAGATTCGTGCGTTGTATTTCCGGTATAGTATTTTCTTCCAGTTCATTCGCGAAGGCCCATTTCGTGTAGAGCCGAAAGGCTTTTCCTGGACCTACACGTCCAGCACGCCCTGCGCGCTGGTTTGCGGAAGCCCTCGAGCACTAGAGGGAAATCAATATGATACATATAGCCTGGATAAACTGTTCAACACACGGGCACGACGACAAGAGAGCTCATACCCGTCCTCGGGTTGTATACATTCTGTTTCACGAATCCCGGATCGATCACAAACACGACTCCGTCAATTGTGATGCTCGTCTCTGCAATGTTGGTAGCCAAGACGACCTTACGAGCACCTGGGGGTGTGGGCTCAAAGATCTTTGCCTGCATGTCGGAGGGTAGGTTCGCATATATAGGACAGACAATCAGTTCGGCAATCTTATTTCCCAGCGCACGGGCTGTTTCCTGGAGGTTCTCCTGAGCGGCTTCGATTTCGTCTTGGCCCTGAATAACAGAGGTGTCAGATGAATGCGTAAAACGCCAAGTAACGGATGAGCCTCACGGTGAAGAAAACGAGGATGTCGCCTTTTGGCTGAGTCGTGTGAATCTGGAAGACGGTCGTGATGGCAGCGTGAAGGTAGTTGGCCTCTGGTTGGGGAGTGTAATGAATATCTACCGGGTAACGACGTCCAGGTACTGCGTAGTGTGAGTACAATTCTTCACATCGAATCGACCAAGGTGCTCTCACCGTAGAACACGGGCGCACCATCGAAATATTCACTGAATTTTTCAGCGTCCATTGTAGCACTTGAAATCAATAGCCGAAGCTCGGGTCTAAACCTTGCGATGTCCTATTTGCAGTACGATTAGCCTATGAAATAAATCAAGTGGCTTGGTCATCGCACCTTGACGAGAGCAAACAAAATGTCCGTACTCAGTGTTCTCTCGTGTGCTTCGTCAATTATTAGCGCCGAGTATCCTGCCAGATCTGGTTCCGTTAAGAACTCTCTCAGGAGCATACCATCCGTCATGTACTTGAGCACCGTCTTGTCGCTTGTGCAATCCTCGAACCGGATGGAATAGCCGACCTCGTAGCCAACTTTAGTCCCCATTTCCTCTGCGACGCGCGCAGCAACGGACATTGCAGCTACGCGCCGAGGTTGTGTACATCCGATTTTCAGACCACCAGCTGTGTAACCTGCTTCGTGAAGGTATTGTGGCAATTGTGTCGTCTTTCCCGAACCGGTTTCAGCCACGACGATGAGCACTTGATGATCTTTGATTGCAGTAAGAAGTTCTTCGCGATAAGTATAAATCGGGAGAGATTTGCGGGTCTCGTCAATAGTTTTCACTGTAGCAAATGAGAATGTGCGCAACTGAGAGGTGCTGACACGTACTTCGATGTTCAGCTTCTTCAATTTGTCGTTGGAGAAGTTTGTCTTTCTCACTCATCATGTTCTCGCCCTTCAGGGTCTGATCCATGACGAATTTGATCGTCTGGCTCTCATCGAAGACGTACTCGTAACTATCCACGACCTCCCGTTTATCCATCGCGCCGGTCTTGAAGGTGCTATGCTTCGTCTGACTGGCCTCCCACTGGTCAATGTCGGTCACGAATTGGTCATCTTTACGCTTGGCTTCTTCGTATCGTTGGTACAAAACGTTTTCTTTTTTCTTTTTATCGATTTTGCCTTGTTCCGTGAAATAGTCCTCTGGCAACTGATAGCCCTCCCACTTGTCATTTATCTTGAGGCGTTCCTCGACGAGTCGCAAGAGCTCCTTTTTCCGCTCTAGTTCTCGTTGTTCTCGCTTCGAAATTCTCATACCAGTAAAGAGGGCTTCATCGTCTGCAATCTCTCTGCGCAGGAGTTCGATCTGTTGAATTTCGCGCTTCGTGAGGTATTCTTGACGGGAGTGAATGCGGAGGGATGGGAGCGCTCGATTACGTGCTTCGGAATCGTCGGCGAGCTGACGACGAACAGCAGCATCAGCAGCGCCAGGACCGGACGCACGGGAAGAACGGTCTTCGATGAGT
The DNA here is from genome assembly GCA_038089295.1 of Xerocomus amazonicus. Classification (NCBI taxonomy): domain Eukaryota; kingdom Fungi; phylum Basidiomycota; class Agaricomycetes; order Boletales; family Boletaceae; genus Xerocomus; species Xerocomus amazonicus. Next base: position 20,165 of record JBBPKO010000084.1, read on the forward strand.
TTTTTAGTTTTCTCGAGGTCGCGCTGGCGCACTCGTTCGGCGAACTCGTCCCTGGATTTCAGGTCTTCGACACGTTCCCTTTCCTTGCGAATTTCAAGGTCCTCGATATCCTCGATATCTTGTTGTGCTCGCGAGTCATCCGAGGGAGTGCGAGACCGAGAGCGCGATGGGAATGCGTCGGATTTGTGACGTTTGCGCGCCATGTCTTCTTCGTCGCTCTCCCATGCTTTGCTATCGAGCTCCCGTTTACGAAGACGTCGTTCTTGCTTCTCTTTTCCGGCGCGCCTACTTGGTTTGTCCACAGACTCAACGATATCCATCCTGGCGTCGGCTTCGTCTAGCAGAAAGCCGTATTTCTTGGCGGTGAGTTCACGGGCCTCTCGTTCTGCTTGTTTGCGGGCACCCTCATCTGTGGCCGCCTTTTGCTTGTGTTTCGACTTGCGGGGTGCGCGTTGGAAGAGTTCGGTGACGAATGCATGGGCGTCGGAGGTGTTTGGGAGACCTGATTCCGAGAGTGAAGCAAAGAGTGCTTCCGGAGACTTTGAGGACGATGCTAGCGACAGAAATGAGACGAGGACGAGCGTGAAGGACAGAGACGGACCTGATGCAGTCACAAAGTCGATGATGCTTCGTTCTGCGAGACCGAAAAACTACGCCAACGATGAGCCAGAGAAAGTTGGAACTTGAACTTGACCACGTACTTTGATGCAGTTGTCGCTCACGAACGTGTGGATGGCGTCGCTGGACATGACGGCTAACTAGAAACCAAACGACGTTTGATGTCTTACACCACCTTGCTCGGCCATCTCCACAGACCCTCCTCGACGTCCCCACCCCCGCTACCAACACTCCAGGTCCTCATCGTCCACCATCTTGCCCAGCTCACGCCTTCGCCGACACCACTCGCTGCAGCGATCGTTAGCAGTCCTCTCTTTCGCCCGTTCTCTTTTGCCAAGCTCGACGCGCTCAGCACCTCTCTCCGACATGCCGTCCATGCAAAACTCCAGCTTTTGAAGCAAGAGAAGAGCACTTTGTTCTCATTAAGCCTCATCGCGCAGTTGAAAAGCTGGGCGTCGTGTTTACTCAAGGGTTTCGAAGGTGGCCATCCAATCACCCGCCTCGCCTGTTGCAGCGGCCTCCTCTTGGGACTCGAGGATATACTGCCAGAACTACCCGTAAAACGGGAAAACGTAAAATCAGGTGTAGAAGATGAAATAATCCTCGCATTCGCAGACGTCATCGACCTTTTCATCTCGTCCGACTCATGGGGCAAGCAATTCCAGCCCATTGCTGAGGGCGGTGGTACGACAACTTCGTTTATCGAGTGTTCCTCTGCTCAACCCGCACTCAGAAGACGTCTTGACACTTCCTCTGATCATCTCTTCCCAAGCTCTACTTGTCGTTCCGCCAGAGAAGATCGTCGCGCTGCCCTTGCAGGTGCGTGTTACTATACCATTCTCCACCGATTTGCTCAGATATAGTAGCAAATGCTAAGTCTAGTGGTTCGTGCGATAACACAAGCATTTGCGCACGGGTCTTTCATATCTACGTTTGCCTCCCACCTAGAACCCAATCCAGGATTCACTATATCCATCAGGGTGAGTTCCATGTGAAGGAACAGAACACTAACTTCATTTCTGTCTGCTAGTCGGACGCGCCCATTCATAACGGAATCAATCGTATCGCATCCTCTCATGCTATGACTCACATGAGCTCTCTTTCAAAGCTGTGCTCCAGAAGTATCTCGTTATACATGGACTATCGTCCCAAACTTGCCCTTCCCCCGGTCCACGAAACGTTTCGTGCCTTGGAAGCTATGGCAAGAAAAGTCGAAGCTGGGTGGCTGAGTAGCAGTTTAGCCGAAGCCAAAGAGGAATCGATAGGTATACATCTTTTTTTGACCGGGTGCACAGCATCTCAGACCTAGATAGCTCCGAAAACCCGACCGTTGACGACATCTATATGGACAGTTTTCAAGACGCTCTTGTTTTGCATAATCATGATAACGGAAGCCGGCCTTTCAACCTCTGTCTACATCCCACCGGCATTCAGTCACTCATCCTCGGCGCTTGCGCTTATCACGCTGCGGACCTTTTCTCATTTGGCCTTCGTGATCGAGAAGTTTGGCGGGGCCGGCCACAGGGCCCTTGCAGAACTTAAACGTGGCTTCTATCTTGCCCTTGATGTCCTTGCGAGCAATACAGACGAAAGCGAACAGTTTGTGAAGGGACTGTGCGATGAAATATGGTCCAGTGGACCTTTGTCGACACACTCAGCGCAGCATGCGAAAAAGGCTTTCGCTCTGAGTGCGATTGAGCAACTTGTGCCGGTTTTGAGCGCTACAACCATTCAGACGGTTGTCTTGCCTTTCTGTTCTCCGTGAGCTGGATAGCCAGGTCTACTTGTGATCATGAATAACCGTTTACAGGCATCTGGCGGATCATATACACCGGAGCGAATTTGAATCCGCTCACAGCGTTGTGCTAGCCATCCTTTCATCATGTTCGAAACGGGTGGTCAAACATGTTCCCTTGCATCCGAATGTGTTGGACTCTACATTCGTCGAGAGAATGGTCCCGTTTTATCTTCGATGCCTACTCGAAGTAAATGCCTTGTCCGTGTCCGAGGATCAATCTAATTATTGCACAGAACTCGTCGGACGGCAGGTTGACTGTGAAGCAACTCTGTCTTGCGTTCCCGATTCTTGTCAAGAGTGCGTCTCTCACTAGGGACCCTGCGCTTGCATGGCTATGTATCAGCTCGATTCTCGCCGTGTGCAAAGGATCATTGCAAGACCTCAATCGACGACATCGGTTGCACCTATCTTTGATATCAAGTTTACCTTCCCTCTCTATCGTTTTTCTGCCACAAGCACTGTCAGCGGTGAAAGATGTGATTGACGGTATGTCCGATGATACGAGCCGCAAAGAACTCGTGGATACATTATACCAAGAAATCATGGAAAGTATTGGGGATGCAGAGAAGGAATATGCAGTTCGTTGGTGGAACGAGCGACGTGTCGACTGGTCTGGCGACATTTCCCTGAGCCGCTTGGCAGGGCAAGGGACAGCGCCACGTTTGTAATGGGGTTTCGCTGATCATAGATCCGAGATGGGCTGTGGTAAAGTCATCAAGCGATACCGTGACAACATTACCAGCATCACTGATGAATACATACGTACGTAGTACCATCATGTGAAACTAACGCACGTAACTTGACTGCGCCATCATATAAGCCGTTTTTGACAAACTGGGTGGGTAAAGACTTCTTTTCCTTGTCCTCAAGCCCCGAAAATTGCCTCAATGGCCCAACTCGATTCTCCCGCAGGCGTGCTTCCCCACATTCCAGATAACTTGACACTCGCGCAGTTTGTTCTAGATTGCCACCATCCATTGCGACCCATCCGCAAACATGGTATCACTTGGTTCAT
>JBBPKO010000084.1:23695-71503 GCA_038089295.1 Xerocomus amazonicus
TGGCCCAACTCGATTCTCCCGCAGGCGTGCTTCCCCACATTCCAGATAACTTGACACTCGCGCAGTTTGTTCTAGATTGCCACCATCCATTGCGACCCATCCGCAAACATGGTATCACTTGGTTCATTGAGGACCGTACTGGACGAACGATGAGTTACGAAGAGGTAAGATCCGAAACACCCCTTGCGCAGATGAACGGTTGCCGAGAACGCCGCTCGCTTTGTTCGGCAACATTAGATACGTGCGCGCGTCTTCGGCTTAGCCAGTGGGCTGAAGCACGGATTTGAGATCAGTACGTGGGACAAACGCTCCGGTTCATGCATTGACCACCCGTGTAGAAGAGGATGACATCGGTCAGTGTGGAATGTAAATCATCCCATAATGAATACACTCATTACCGTCACAGTCTTGATATTCAGTCCGAATCATCTTGGTATGCCATCTCTCGTCATCTCAAATTTTGCTTTTGACCCACGAGACAGACTACCTTGTTACCGTTTGGGCCGCTCATAGACTCGGGGCTGTCATGTCGTGCGTATTACCTGTCATCTCACCTCCAGAAGCTCAGCCGAGTGGCAGTGGCGCAAATCCCTCCTTTTCCTCCGACGAACTCGCGTATCAAATACAAGCGACCAAGGCTTCTGTCATCGTTGCCCACCCCGAGCTGCTTCCTGTTGCCCTCTCTGCTGCCCGGGCGACTAAACTGCCACCAGAACGTATCATTCTCTTCAATGCGGACGGTGCCTCGTATGGCGCACAAACCACGGTCCAAAGCGTCATCGACAAAGGGCTTGCTAGCCCGACGACTTTCCGGGAATGTGTGTTAAAGCCTGGCGAGGCCAAGACCAAGATAGCGTTTATGAATTTCTCCAGCGGGACAACAGGCAAGCCAAAGGTCTGGGGTCTGAACTGACGTCATGACGCGTGTTGGCCAGCTAACCGTATCCTAGGCTATTGCGATACCTCACTATGCACCGATAGCTAATCTCATTCAACTTGCCGTTCATCATCGAGTGAACGATCCCGACTGGGTAGATGATCAACGCTTCAGACCCGGTGATATCTGCTCCGCAGGTGGGTACTTGATATCTCTTGTGACACAGGGGTTGATTGATTTCTTTACAGTTCTCCCGCTGTATCGTATGTGATTTTTTTTGACTGATGCCCGCTTGATTACAACGTTCTCGACAGACATATATGGCCTGATATTCAATGTTGTTCTTTTCCCATTGGTCTACCGCTGACACAAATGTTTCTGATGTGTTATATTTTTCTAGACTCACTTCAGTATTTTCTGTGGCGTTCGTAAACCATGGTATCTTCTCGTGTTCCAGTTTGGTTGATGACAGCAATAGATGCCTATCGTCGTCGGTACGGGCAAATTCAACTTTCTGGACTTCTTGAAAAACATTGTCAGACACCGGATTACACATCTCATGTGCGTTTGCCGTCTCATGCATCGCAAATGACATTTCTCATGTACTGTTTAGGGTTGTGCCTCCGCAAGTCGTGCTCCTCTGTAAAGTGAGCACTCAACACCAAGTGTTCGTTCGTGTACCCACTTACGCGAGGAGTAGCATCCGGCTGTCAAAGATTACGATCTTAGTCATGTCCGGTACTTGACTTGCGGTGCAGCTCCGCTCACTCGAGAGTTGATGGAGCAACTCACTGGAGTCTTTCCAAATGCGGTCATCGGCCAGAGCTATGGTTCGCATATCTAATACTTGACGACATCGATTTACCTGTCTTACTCATCCCTACGCTCTAGGAACCACTGAATCTTGCACTGTCATCACAACATGGTCCCTTGAGCATAGTTCCGACTTGAGTGGTGGCGCCGGTCAAATTATCCCCGGGATTACTGCTAGAGTCGAGAAGCCTGACGGAACACTCGCGGGATTCGACGAGCCCGGGGAACTGGTGGTGCGTTCGCCCTCCCTTGCTTTGGGATATCCGGGAAATCCGGAAGCGTACGTAGACGGATCTTTTCCGGTTTTGCCGAATCTGATAGAGCCTTCCGAGTAGCACCAATGAGGCTTTTGTTAAAGGGCAAGGAGATTACGACATGGGGTGTCAAATTAACTGATAATGATTATAGATGGCTCCGTACCGGTGATGAAGTCAAGATGAATAGAAAAGGAGAAATTTTTATCCTGGATCGCATCAAGGTTGAAATCGAGATCGTTTTCCTGGTCTATATCTTCTTACCCCACTTTACAGGAGATGCTGAAAGTGCGGGGGTATCAAGTTGCGCCAGCAGAACTGGAAGGGTGTATCCTTGAGCACCCGGATGTCTCAGATACCTGCGTCGTGGGCGTCCCTGAAGAGTATAGTGGGGAATTGCCGCTCGCATTTGTCGTCTTACGACCGGACGCTGTAAGGCGGATACAAGATGATGGTCCGATAGCAGCTGAACACGTCAAGCGATCGATTATAAAGGTTGGTGGCATTTTACTTCATGTGTCATCGTTTGTTGATCCTGAGCTTCTGCTGAGCAGCATGTTGCGGATAGGAAGGTCGGATACAAGAGATTGGCTGGCGGTGTAGAGTTCATCGAATCCATTCCGAAGAACGCAAGTGGGAAGCTGCTCAGACGGCTGCTTAGGGACCAGGCACGGCACTTGAGATTGCGACCCATCGCGCCAAAACTTTGAAACCTGACTGTATACGTCCTATCGACCTACTATCAGGAGGTCGGAATGTTTTGTCCTATATAAGCTTTTGCGCCTGTTGAAACGTCTCGGTTAGACCATCCTTGTGGTACATGTAATTATCACCGAGTTTTGACACTTGCCCCGTTTCATTCCGACACCATCCTTCACCCTTCAAGATGTTCGAGATTTCTGGCGGGCCCATTAACTGCACCGTTCCAGACGACTTGACTATACCCCAGTTTTTCTTGGACGCGCACCACCCGCTGCGGCCCGTCCGGAAGAGAGGCATTCCATGGCTGATCGAAGATGCGACCGGAAGGCCAATCGACTTTGAAGAGGTATGCCCTGGACCTGTCCAGTATAGCGATCGTCTCAACATGTGTGCCAGCTACGCGACCGAACGTTTGGGCTCGCAAACGCGCTCAAGGGTCGATATGGAATTAGTGAGTGACGGCGCGCGTACCGATTCTATTTGGCGAGCTCACGCTGTACGCAACGCACCACTCAGAGGAAGACGATGTCGGTACGTGTTTCTCGTTTACTCGCTCGTGCGCGTGTACTAGGCTTGGTCCTAGTGGTGTTATTTAGCCCGAACCACGTCGGTAAGTCAACATCCGTTATCCGTTGGTCAACACGTAAACCCATCGTTGAATTTCTCTATTTAGACTGGCCTCCAGCATTATGGGCAGTGCATAGACTGGGTGCTATCGTCTCGTCAGTCGTGTTTTCCTACTCCAAAGCTCCGCACGTATGATGACTAGGCGTAACACGACAGAAACGCCAACTCGGCGTACACTGCTGACGAACTGCTATCCCAAATCCGAGCCACGCATGCGGCTCTTATTATTGCCCACCAAGAGTTGTTGCACACTGCCGTGTCCGCCGCACGCCAAGCCGGTATCCCAGAATCACGCGTGGTCGCGTTTGACGTGGTCCGCGGAAGCACACACACCCATACGACGGTGGATGCGCTCGTACACGAGGGTTTGAGGACGGACGCGTGTTTCACCGAGCGCAGGCTGAAACCCGGCGAAGCCAAGACGAAAGTTGCCTTTCTCAATTTCTCTAGTGGGACGACCGGTAGACCTAAAGTGGGGTGCCTTGCGCTTACACCATGTGACTGTTACTGAATCTTAGCTACCAGGCAGTCGCAATTCCGCATTATGCCCCTATCGTAAATGTTATCCAGATGGCCCTGCACCACAAGATTAATCAAAATGCATTGGCGTGGGAAGACCAGAGGTACCGTCCCGGAGATGTAGCAGCCGGGAGTGAGTAAAATGATCGATCGTATGTTCTTTGATATGATGCTGAATAGTTGTTCAGCATTGCCCTTTTACCGTAAGTCGATCACGTTCATTTTGGCCAAATCTGACGCGTCGCAAATCAAGACATTTATGGCCTCGTGGTTTCTGTAAGTTTTGCGCGTCCATACACAGAAATGTGTAGTATCACTCACATACCTCCCAAGCTGCACTTTTTGGTCTTTTGTGGTGTAGGGATTCTACTTTCCCGCAGGTGGTGTTGGTAATGAACATATCCCTCAGGTTGCGTTGGTGGTCGTACCCAAGTTTAGCTTCAAGAGCTTTTTGCGGAGCATATCTCGGCACAAAATAACACTCTTGATGTAATTGTTCGCCGCGTTACTCCGGGTCCGCTCAACTGACATTATTGCAGGCTCGTCCCTCCTCAAATCGTATTGCTTTGCAAGGTGAGCTCTGGTGTTGCCTCCATGAATGGTAATTAGACGGCACCAGCAACCGGAAGTCAAAAAGTACGACCTCTCTGGAATCAGATACATGATATGTGGAGCAGCGCCTTTGTCTGCAGAACTTGTGGAACGAGTGACAAAGATCCTACCTAATGCACATGTTGGCCAAGGCTATGGCAAGTGTTGACCTTCTCTGTTGCGATGTTCTTGCCCTGACGGGTTGGCGTCAGGTATGACGGAGACATCGGCCTCTGTTGCCATGTTTTCCACAGAATCGCGAATTGGTGTTCCCGGGGGTTCTGGGAAGCTCCTCCCCGGCGTACTGGCTCGCGTCATGAAAGCGGATGGTACCTTTGCAGGATTCAATGAGCCTGGCGAACTTCAAGTGAAAATCCCCTCGTTAGCACTTGGGTATTTGGATGACGAGAATGCGTGAGTTGGTTCCTTTGTGAGGATATCTTTTGGGCTCAAAGGAACGTAGGACCAAGGAGAGTTTTATAGATGGGTAAAACCGAGTGTTTTCAGGGCTCGACTGACTTGGCAACTGACTTGAACACGGAATAGGTGGTTCCGCACCGGCGACGAGGTTACCGTCAACGAAAACAATGAGGTGTTCATCCTGGATCGCCTGAAAGTCAGTGTTGTCATTCCGGGTGTATCTCCGCGTTGACGTGTCGCCAGGAAATGATCAAAGTCAAAGGCTTCCAAGTCGCACCTGCTGAACTGGAAGGGTGTCTGCTGAACATGCCCGAGGTCGCCGACGCATGCGTTGTTCCGGTTCCAGACGACTATTGCGGTGAGGTTCCCATGGCGTTTGTCGTTCTCCGCACGCACGTCGCCGAGTGTGTCGTAGGCGACCCAGTCGAGGCCGATAATGTTAAGGCTGCAATCAGCAAGGTGCGTTGCTCAGTCGGTTGAGCGCGCTCTGATGGTAATGGTGATGAAACGGGACAGTTTGTGGCAAACAAGAAGGCGGTGTACAAGCATCTCGCGGGTGGAGTTGCGTTCGTTGATGCGATTCCAAAGAATCCGAGTGGGAAGCTTCTTCGACGTGTGTTGCGGGACCGCGCTGTGGAGATGAAAGCCAAGTCAAAGGCTAAGCTCTGAGGTACACTTATCAAGCAGTAGTGATGTAGAATACCGACAAACATGCGCTTGCGTGGCCTCTCCTTTACTTTTGACCACGATCATGACCTCTCCAGTCAAGCTTTATGTGTACGATCTGAGCAATGGCATGGCTAGACAGCTCTCCCTCTCTCTCACCGGTCGCCAGATTGACGGTGTATGGTGAGTCGCGCACACACTCGCCATCGTTCAACGCCCATCGTACGCGTTCAAGCGCAGGCACACGTCCATCGTCGTCTTTGGTAGGGAAATATTCTACGGACAAGGGATAAATATCACCGCGCCTGGAAAGTCTCATGTACGCTGTTCACTGTCGACACTAGGCGCTGATCACGATCGATCTTGACACCAGCATGGCACCCCACTCCGGATCGTCGACGTGGGCGAGACGGCAATCGACCAAGACACGTTTGACGATTACCTTGCCGCCATGCGCGAGCACTACACTGCAGACAAGGTACGTCCGTATGCCCAACAAACCTCTTTTCGTCACGTTGGCCCCACGTCCTACAGTACCACCTGCTCGGTGAGTGGTGCTCGCTTTCCTGTCGGCGCGTCCAACAACTCAAGGCCACATGACCGTCGACAGACTTTAACTGCAACTCGTTCACCAATGATTGTATCGGCTTCCTCACGGGGGGCAGCATTCCGTCCTACATCACTTGTGAGCACCAGGACCCCCCGATGATCCAGCGCTGATCGGCGAGAACGCCACAGCACTACCTAGCGATTTTCTCTCGACACCGTTTGGGGCAGCACTCCGACCGACCATTGACGCCATGTTTACAGGTCGGCCTCTGAACGCGGTCCCAGTGGGATCAGCGCCGAGTGCAGCACCCGATCCAGCGCTCGCAGCAAGCCTCTTGCAATCCGTCGCTGCACAAGCCACGACTAATGGTTCGGCCTCTGTTCCCCCAGCTGCGGTAACACCTACGCGAGCGGTACCAGTGGTGGATGCGCCGCTCACGGCACCGATGCATATCACCACGAACCCTGCGTCGTTCCATAACTTATTGCGTTCACATCGTGCAGTGGTAGCCTTTTTCACGAGCGCCACGTGTGGACCATGTCGGATGATTGAACCTGTGTTTGAAGATCTCGCCAAGAGCAAGAGCAGGCCAGACGGCGGGGTCGGGTTCGCCAAGATTGATTTGAGCGTTGGGCTAGGTGGTACAGTGGCAAGCGAGTACCAGGTGCGAGTGACACCAACATTTCTCTTTTTCTTGGATGGTCGGAAGGTGAGGATGACCTGGACGCATAAAGCGAGTACTGATCACAATTTAATTACAGACACACGAGCTCAAGGGAGTGAATGCTCCAGAGCTCAGGACGCAAGTAGACTTGTTGATCTATGCGGCGTTTCCTCGTCAGTCGAATATTCGCATAGACCAGTCTGCAGATGACTGACGGGGCTTTGATAGCACACGCACATACATCACTTCGGTTGCCAGCCATTGAAGCAATTTCGCTTGATCCGATCCTGTTTAAGCAGGTTCCCAACCTAGACACGATGTTTGGCAAGCTGGCAGGGTTCATTGACGGGACGACGTCGTGGACAGGGACAGTCACGCAGTCGCAGGTGAAGCAGACCTTATCCAAGACGGTGTTGCCCTTTCTCAAGACAAGTGTGTCTACGCCGGTCCCACACGTGGGATCCGTCCGTTTCGACCACTGGATCGCATTGACAACGAGTCTGGCGGCGAACTTGGGGGCAAGCGAGCTCTTCCCGCTTGTGGACATCTGGCGGATCGCGTTGTTAAATGCTGACTTTGCGGCGTGGAACGCGACGAAAAAGGTGTCCGAAGGGGGGCTGCAGTGCTTAATGGACAGGGCACTTCAGACAGAGACACTTCCGCGCAGCTATGTGTTGACGGTACTACGCATGCTTGCCAACGTATTTTCGAACCGGGTGCTCGCACGGGAGGTGATACTGTTTGCGCGGAATGGCGTAACGAAGCTGCTGGTTGATGCGCTGCTTCACGAGGATGTTGCGGTGCGGGCTGCGGCGGCGAGTGTCGGATTTAACGTGGGTGGGTATCTGCAGCGGCTGAGGGTGGACAAGGTGCGGGCACAGGATGGCGGGCCGAGTCCGGAGGAGAACGAAGAGTGGGAACTCGAGATCATGGTGGCCATCCTTGGGGCGATTGAGCGGGAGAAGAGCAGCGAAGAGACAGGCAAGTCAAGGGTGGTGGTCCCTTGGGTGTGGTAGACTGACCGGCGTTGAACAGTACACCGATTGGCTGCAAGCCTTGGGCTGCTGCTGCGTCTGTCGCCATACACGGAGCAAGTGGGTCCGTTGTTGGACACGTTGGGCGCAAGGGATATACTGAAAGGGATTGACTGGGTTGCCAAGCCGGATGTCCAGAAGTTACTTTTAGAGGTAGCCGACAGACTTTGCTAGGATATACTAGTTAGTAATAAACAAGTCAATCACATGGCGCTCTCAACGTTTAGACACCTCGCTCGCCGCGCTCCGGTGAGCAGCACTCGCAGCTCGCAAACGTTCTTGGCAACGCTCATCTTGCTCTAGTTTGTGTATCAGATAGCCAAGAACACCCATATGTCGACATCGCGCGGGACCCACCCGCTCCCAGAGGGCTACGTAGAGGACAACACTGCCGGCCCCATGCTCCGGTTCCAGGCCTCGTTGCCCCGCCTGCCTGTGCCCCCACTCGCCTCGACCGTGGACAAGTATCTCGAGACCGTGCGGCCACTCCTGACCGACGCCGAATACGCTACGACACTCGCGAGCGCCAATGCCTTTCTTGCCTCACCACTCGCCGTCGAGCTTCAACGCCGGCTCGAAGCGCGCGCGGCAGACCCGGCGGTCAAGAACTGGCTCGCGGATTGGTGGAACGAGGTTGCATACATGGCATACCGCGACCCGGTCGTCGTGTTCGTGAGCTACTTTTACGTCCATGTCGACGATCCCCGTGTGCGGGGCCCCGCAATGCGTGCTGCACGTCTTCTCAAGGCGATGCTTGCATTTCGCGCATTAACAGAGTCGTACGTGGACCTTGTGTATGTCAATCGTCGCTGATGATCAATCGCATCAGTAAACGGCTCGAGCCAGAAAAGGTACGCGGCATGCCGTTGTGCATGGACTCGTACAAGTGGCTGTGAGTGTGATCCGTGGTTGGTGGTGTCGGGAGTGGCTGATGTGTGCTAGATTCCATGCGTGCCGGTATCCGGTCAGGCCGTGCGACACTGCGGGCAAGTTTGATCCGCGCACACATGATCATGTCGTGTTTGTGCGCAAGAACAGGTTCTTTGAGGTGTCGCTCAGATCGCTGTCGGGTGTGGAATTGAGCGCGGCCGAGCTCGAGGTGTACGTCTGTTGGTGATCCGTTTCGGACGATGGTTGATGGTGAGCAGACAGGTTGAACGAGTGATCGCGATGGCTGGGGATGACAAGGGCGTGCCTGTTGGTGCGCTGACGGGGGAGAACCGTGACATCTGGACGGACGTAAGTGATAAGATGGTGGATCGCGATAATGCCGATGAGCGACCCTTTAGGCACGCGCGGCACTGTTGGCTGCCTCGCCGATGAACGGCAAGTCGCTGGGGCGGATTGAATCCGCAGCGATCGTAGTTTGCTTGGATGATACACGGCCGATCACACGCGAGGATATATCGCGGGCGTGCTGGGTGGGAGATGGGCGCAACCGGTTTTACGACAAGCATCAGTGTATGTGCTGTTGCGTTTGCTGTCTGTCATTGACGTTGTGTTGTAGTGCTCGTGTTTGACAATGGGCGGTCTGGGTTTCTCGGAGAACACTCGTGCATGGATGGGACGCCAACGTTGCGGATGAACGAGTTTGTGCTGGCGTCGCTGGCGGGGAACAAGGTCGATCTTGGACCGGAGCGGGGTGCGTCGACGGGGGCGAATGTGGGACCGCCGATTGAGCTTCGGTTCGAGCTGGATGAACGATGCCGCGGGTATATCGATCGCGCGTGTGAGCACTTTGATGCGCTCGTTGGACAGCACGATCTGCAGGTAGCGTGAATGCGTGTTGTTATGTGTGTGTGCTGACGGGTGCTAGGTTGTGCACTATGAAGGGTACGGCAAGGAGGTGATGAAGCGGTTCAAGGTATCACCAGATGCGTGGGTGCAGCTGGTGAAGCAGCTCGCGTTCCACAAGATGAACGGGCGTCCTGGGGTGACGTACGAGAGCTGCCAGACACGCAAGTACCAGCAAGGACGGACGGAGGTGATTCGGAGTGCGAGCAACGAGAGCAAGGCGTGGGCCGAGGCGATGCTGAATCCGAACGCGACGGTGGGTGCGGGTATGAAGTGGGTGTGATGATGCTGAGACCGAAGAGACAGGATGCTGAGCGGGCGATGCTGTTCCGACGCGCTGTCGACCGACACCTGGCATATGCGGGGTGGGCGAGCGAGGGTGCGGGTGTGGATCGACATCTGTTTGGGCTACGACGGATGATGCGCGCGAATGAGACGTTGCCAGAGATATACCGCGATGATGGATATGGACGAAGCAGTCACTGGGAGCTGTCTACCTCGCAGCTGTCTTCTGACTATCTGTACGGGTGGGGATATGGCCCCGTTGTCGAGGATGGCTATGGACTGGCATATGCGATCGGGGATAGTCACGTGCGATGGACGATCACGTGCACTGGGCGGTCCGGACGGGTGCTGGCACATTTTCTGCAAGAGGCCGCGACGGAGACTCGGCGAATGATGGACAGGACCGATCATGTCGGATTATGTAATTGATAATATACCGTATTCACATGTCCGTTTTGGTCGGACTTGCTCTTTGTTTCCATATCATGCACACGCACAAACGACCGAGACAAGACGAAAGACGGTCAAAGAAACAGCCGCTGTCGTGTGCAGAATGTCGAAGGCACGTTCAATTTTCTCTCTCCTTCCTTTATCTCACTTTTTGTCTCTTAGACTTAAACTCAAGGTGCGCATACACGCTGCTCTACATCCAACCACATCCACACGCTTTCTCTTCACAGTGTGATCGTGTCTTTCCGTGCCAGTCGTGCTCAAAGCGCGGTTGTGCAGAGATCTGTCCAGACGGTGCGCTCCCTCTTCTCTTCGTGTATCGCCGCTCACCCACCACAGGCGCACTCACGTCCGGCAAGGGCAGCAGGCAAGTCACCCAACCCCGCACCATCCTTTTGCTCACTCCCACCTAGGTTCATCCTTGCGAACACAGAGCAGCTCCATGCAAAAATCATCCAGATGAGCGATCGCATACGCCAGCTCGAGGACGCTCTCTCTGCTATCCACTCACCCTCCTCCGCCGAGCCACATCCCCTCCTCAACCAAGATCTCCTCCGCATCAAAAACTCGCTCGAATTGTACTCTTCACAGCCGGGCACCCCATCTAGGTCGGACCAGATCCCCTCTTCCTCCCTCGTTCCACCAGACTCAGACCGTCGCCCCGAAGACGCTCCTTCGCCCGCATCCATTCCGCATCCTTCCCACTCCTATCCCCACGACAGGTGCTCATCCCCATCCCCAGATGTCCAAAGCCTCTGTCCAGAGATCGACAAACTCAGCCAGACATTTCCATATCCCTGGCTCACTAACAATCCTATGCGCGAGCGCATATACAGCATGCTTCCCTCGCGCGAGGAGGCAGAATATCTCTGCACGCAAGCTCGTCTCAACGCACTCTGGCAGTATGTACCCCCCCCCTTTCTTTCCCGTTCCGTGTCCTCTCACGCCAGCCAGGTACAACCTCGACCCAAGCGAGACCTGGCTCCCAAACTTGGTTCATCACGTTTACACAACTCCTGTGCAAGACCTCTGCTTTAGAAGGTTATCCCTCCTATTCATCATGATGTCCATTGGTCTCCTTGTCGATCTAAACCAAAAGAATGAATCTCCCCGCGCTGACTTGTATCACCGTCTCGCGAGGGCTTCCCTTTGTGAGATGAACCTCTTGGACGAACCCAACCTAGACCTCATCCAAACGCTCGTACGTCATCCTCTTGCATCTCCGTGTCAGCATCTTCACAGGCTATCCAGTTTTACATGATCTGGTATCTCCTCATCTTCTCAGACAAGAGTCAGGCCGTGTCCTATGCCTGGAGCATCATGGGACTCACCGTCAAATTAGCTCAAAGCGTGAGACTCCCTCCACGACCCTCCTTCCCTTTGCCACACTAAACGATCTCTCCCCAGCTCGGTCTCCGTGCGTCAACACCCACGCACACTCTTCCAGTCCGCTCACCGCCGTCTTCTCCCCAGATCGTGATGGAAACCGGTGGAAGGTTATTCCAGAAGAGTCGCAACGCCGCAGAATGCTCTTTTGGGAGCTCCTCAATTTGGACGCCCGTCTGGTACGTACCACATCCCTTTTTGCTCACTCTGTTGACCTCTCGCCAAAGGCACTTTCCCTCGGACGTCCTCCTTCGATATGTCTTGATCATGTCGATTGTCGCCGCCCATCGTACGCTGCCCCTGAAATGTATATCGTTCCCGGTGCCCATCCGTGTGAGTGTTACCTCATTTGGTCGCGTGCTTCCTCCTCACGTAGCTGACAGATCACGAATGGAAACATGGGTTTTTCTTGCACTGTCTGACTCCTGTATTGACCACAGCAATATCAGCCCAACCACAATTATACCAAAAGATTCTCGACGTCGATAAAACCATTCGCGATTTTACCGTCCCTCCCACCCTTGACATCTTTAACCCCAATGGCCCTTACGACAGCCGACAGCTCACCATGCAGCAAGTTCTGGTATCCAGCGGTCGGGAAATAGGTGTGTTTGCATCGTCGCATGTTGCGTGTGGGCGCTGCAGACGCGACGCTCCCCAGTTCTTCTGCAGCTCCACCGAAACTTCTTTACCGAGGCCGTAAACGACTATGACGCATTCTCCTATCGGCACAAATTGGCACCCTCTGCCGTCGCGACGTTCCTCAGTGCAACCCGGCTTATCGCCACCATGAAGGCTCTCGAAGAACGGGAACCGCAGTTAAGCAAACGGTTTATGTGTTTCTGGTTCAATGCATTTTCAGGCGCGGTACGTGTGTATGCACCGACCTGTGGATCGTGTTTCATCCCCGATATCAGGTTGCCCTGTCCTTGATCGTGTCCAGAACGCCGTCTCTGAGTCTAGCGCCGTTTGCGCTTCAGGAACTTGACACCGTGCACCGTTTATTTGCCAAGGTTGCCGAGGAATGCCCAAAGGTAGCCCAGGCACTGGCACGTTGTTCTATTGTTCTGTCCCTCAACTTGTGCTCATCGACTCTGTTAGCCGTTACTCACAAAGATTGCGGATAGGTCCCGCAAGTCCTACGTTCAGTGGAGAACATCTGTCAATGATGCTGTCACGATGGACATTGATCAGGGCAACAAAGTTGTGTTTTCTGGAGTGAACAATGGAAACAGTGTGCATCCGGACCTCGTGCGATGTCTCCAAGACCTGGAGAAGCGACCTGTTCCCTCGCTGCCGACGTTTGTACCACCGAGAAAGCTGGCACACATGGAGCCCGAAGTCCGTCCGGACCCCGTCGTTGCGCACGATCTGTCTTCGGATATGCTCGGACTTGGGCTTGGGCTCGGAAAGAACGGGGACCTTGTCTCAGTGAGGCACCCACTGCTGGATTCAGCCACCGCTGGCGTTGGGCCGCAGCGGGTAGGGAACCATACATTCAATTTTGATTTTGGAGCGCTGGCATCGAATGTTGAGAACCAGAGTAACACATATATGTCCTGGTTCTAGTCATCTTGGCGATTCATCTTGGTGTTCTTGTGTTGTTGGAGGATAGTATTGCATTTGAGGAGATAGTATTGCATTGCATTTGTTTGGACAATTGGGATGTGTTTACATAATGCAAAGATTGTTGACGCAGACCACGACGACGACGACGACGACGAGGAGCAGAACGTCGTCGTGATGTCTCGGATACGAGAAGTATGGGCACCAAATCTCGAAGCAGAAATGCGCAACATCCGCGACATGATCGACCAATATCCGTTTATTGCAATGGTATGTCGTCGTTTTAACCATCCATACCGTCTTAAACGGTTCCACAGGACACCGAGTTTCCCGGCGTCGTCGCGAGACCGATCGGCACCTTCAAAACGTCGTCCGACTATCACTACCAAACCATGCGATGCAACGTCGATCTCCTCAGGCTCATCCAAATCGGTATCACTCTTGCGGACGAGGAAGGCAATTTCCCTCAGGATGTCACGACATGGCAGTTTAACTTCAGGTTTAGCATCGGGTGCGTGCCACAGGCGCGTTCAGCATCCGTTGTTGACTCTTTCCAGCGAAGACATGTATGCGCCAGAGTCGATCGAGCTGCTGCAAAAGTCAGGGATCGACTTCCAGAGACACGAGGAGATGGGCATCTTTCCAAACGATTTCGCAGAGTTGTTTATCACTTCCGGCCTTGTGCTCGTTCCTGAAGCGAGATGGATATCGTTCCATAGGTGAGGTTCTTGCACTTGCCCCTCCTGGCAAGATCACCACCACTTGTCCTGTTCGAGCCAGTCGCTCATCGTCGCTCGTTCTTTTCCCTATGACAGTGGCTATGATTTTGGTTATCTGGTCAAGCTACTGACTGCCATGTCGTTGCCGACATCGGAAGACGTCTTTTTCGAGAGTCTTCGGACATGGTTTCCTCACTGCTACGACATCAAGTTCATGATGCGCGCTTGTAAGTCGCTCAAAGGAGGATTGCAAGACGTCGCGGATGACCTTGGTGTATGTCTTTCTCTCTTTTTTTTTTTTTTTTCGTGCCTCGCGCCTTTTTTTCCCCCCGAGACATTGAATTGACGTTTGGGAAATTTAAACCACAACAGGTGATGCGGATAGGGACATCCCACCAGGCAGGGTCGGATTCGCTTCTGACTGCCTCGACGTTTTTCAAAATGCGTGAGTTGTACTTTGGTGATGAGCTGGACGACGCCGAGTACAACGGCAAGCTGTATGGTCTCGGGCAGACGTTTTCTGCCTCGAACGGGTTCACGGATACTGTGCGTGGTGGGGCGACAATTGCGGAGCGCGATGATCGGAATGTCACGCGGGAAGCACAGACGTCGACGCCGGGTACGAACAACGCGGGGACCAATGGGCAAAGTCAGAGCAATGTGATGGGTATCGGGGTGCCGATCACGCCGTCGTTGGGTGGTGCCTTGACATCTGGGACGACGTACGCACCATTGGGGACCAGCAATCCATACATGCGTACGGCGATTGGCGTCGGTGGACGATGAGGAGCCTAGAGTGTGCTGGGGGGTTATTTAATCATTTGGTTTGATGGACTGTCGTGTTGTCTTTGTACTTTCATTGGCTTGTATCCTTCGTAAAATGCGGTTTTTTACGCTCACAGGATTACAGTAGGGGATGTCCAGGTGGATGTGTACGTCTTTGGGAGGGCTCTCTAATAGGTCGATCATCATGGCCATCCCGGCTTCCGAGTACGTATTAATCATGGCAACACCGCTGACACCCGAGCCGTAATTGTTGCCCCTCTTTCCTTCCATTCTACCGCGTTCCTCACCCACTTAACGGCGTTTTCGCGGAGTCTGCACAGCAACGACAAACCAAGAAAAAAAGTATATATCCTTTCTCTCTCTCTCCTTCCTGCAGCACACGACAGTGGCGTTTTGGTGAATCAGGCGTTGTACATACGTCAACTGTCAAAAACACGGTTGCAGCTCATGTTCGCGTGTACGGAGATCGTTCTAGGCCCCCAACCGACGGCGCAAAGGTGAGACCAGGATCCGCACCTCGCCCGTGTTTTTTTTTTCGGATTCCCGGTCGATCGCGGCAATAAAAAAAAGCGACCCGCCTCGAGTGACGGGGCGCACAGACGCTGTGTCACGGGCGCGTGTCGGGGGGGGGAGGCGCATGTCGGATACAATACTGTGACATTCATGCCACTCGTATTACCGCCCCCGGGGTCACGTGGTCCGGGCGGGGAACTGGCGCTAGGCGAGGCGCATCAGTCGACCCGAGTCAAACGACCGCCGTCGACGGCCTGTTTGTCGTCTAGAGGTGAGGGAGGGCCAAAATTACACGATCGCACTCATCGTCCAGAGCTCCCCATGGTATGTGGCGCACGGTACATTTCAACGTTACTCCAGCCCCTCCCTTTTTGACAGCCGAACATACGCGATGTTGGTATAGGAGTTCGACAATCCGTCCACCCGCGGAAGATGTGGACGGCGATAAAGAAAAAGAGGGTAGGTGAGAAAATGGCCGTTCGTCATGACACGAGGTAAAGCGTTGCGCGTAAGCATCCTTTCCGAGGATCGACATCGCAGTCATCCCTCGCAAGAGCACCGACCCAGGCTCGCTCGAGTGAGCAAAGCGACGTCATCTAGTGCCCGATTGCGCGGATCTGCGATGTCGATGCAAAGAACGAGCTCGCTGACAGTGCCCTCCCCTGCGAGTCTCAGAAAGCGCGAGTGAGTGAAGGGGACAAGGTAGGTCGTCTGGATGCCCTCTCACCTTTCCATAGCTAGGGTTTTTATACTCGTGGAGACATTTGCCTTCTCTGCTCATGTCCGCGCGATCCATGTTTGGTTGCTCTAGTCTGGAATGAACCGTGCTGGGAGAGTCTGGTGTTCAAGATGGCCGTTCCCTTCGTGGCATTTCTAGATGACCTACGGAGCG
This sequence comes from Xerocomus amazonicus, assembly GCA_038089295.1. Classification (NCBI taxonomy): domain Eukaryota; kingdom Fungi; phylum Basidiomycota; class Agaricomycetes; order Boletales; family Boletaceae; genus Xerocomus; species Xerocomus amazonicus. The sequence continues at coordinate 39,804 of JBBPKO010000084.1, forward strand.
TTGTGGGGCCAATGGCCCATGCGTGGTTCGTATGGTTCTCTGGTGCCTCCAGAACGTCGTCTTGATCAATTAAAAGGTCGATCTATGATGCCTGTCCAAAGATACACTGAACGGAGAACTCAACATCTGTCGAACATGCATCAAACACGATCATAAATCACATACGCGACCCAGGATAAAGGAAGACCGCCAGACGTTGGACACAGGACAGATCATCGAAGGCCCGATCACTCGGGGTTCAAGGTCCTGGTACTGCAGCGTGGACAACCTTCTCGACAAGTTCGGACTGTGAAATTTTTCGGGCGTTGTCCGTCTACTCGCAATGTTTTGACGTTATCGATCGTTCAAAGCGGGAACCACAATGGGAGAACCAGGGTTAGTGAAACAGGGTGGTTTCGGTCCACGAATTGCACTGCCTGACGAGAGGACATTAGCACGATTCCCTTGGAGCTAACCCGTGCATGGGGATGTCTCGAGCACAGCTGGCCGCGCCTTTGGGTCGAGGTAAATACGGGTGGAACAGCGGACGAAATTATTTGAAAACGCCGCACGACCTCTTGAACGTCCTGAGCCGAGGGAGGGGGGGATCAGTTAGTCGTGCGTTAATCAGTATATTTTAATCATCTATTCAACGGCGGCCAGCGGAAAGCCGCTTTTTTTTCACGCCGATGAGAAAGAGTGCGTGTGCGTTCCCCTAGAGATTTAACTATTGAGAGGTAAATTAACTTGGGCTTTGGACAGCGGCTAACGTGACAGACAACCCAATGGTAGCTAGGCTCTCAAAGGGCACCGTCCATGGCGATGGGCCGGTTACATGCGGGCAAATCAGGCTTTTTCACTAGTGTTGTTGAGCTAGACCTCGATAGGACATTGCGGATCTGTTTCTTGTCGTGAGAGCGGAGGTTACCGGTCATTTGCGATGAGCTCGCCGGGCCTGATAACCGAGGCACCACAGAGTATCCTTTCTCGTTGTTAATTGTGATGGAGGTACCATATTTGTTTACGCTGACTCTCATCAGCGTCCAACCGCTGATAAACTCGCATAGCATCATATTTGTACGACATCGTTCTTGGGATGGTTCCTGGCGACTTGCCTACCCCTACGACCAGCAGCAGTGACTCGGATTGCTCATTGTGTACCTCAAAGATACGCTCATGACCATTGTGATGTTTGATCAAACCAGGGCAGCGGTTGACGAAACCGACCTGGATGATATGAACGGACAATCGATACCAACAAAGTTCGGCTAGGCCAAACCTGTGACGCAATATCATACAAATATCAATGCTCAACGGGTATAACCTCCCCTTTCAGGTGCCAGCATTTATCATTGAGCCCAGGAAACTGGCACGATCGGTCACTTCCGCGCCACTTACGAAACCTCACCTGCAGCGTGCTTGCCCGAATCCATGGATTCGTGCTGCTGCGCGGCGAGGGTGTGAAAAGGTGCCTTACATACGAAAACAACGCTGGTGTACAGGCCACATCCAGTCCGGCGAGGATATGTAGTTGGAAAAACGATTACGCTAATTCGACCTGCCACACTCGAGCAGTGAATAACCTGATTTCGCAAGAGGAGAAAAACGCACATAGTTGCTAGGAAATATGCCTTTCCTTCCGTCAGTTGAATACCCTTGAATCATAATCGGTCAACCATCGTCAAGTTGACAGGTAGATTTTTTTTGGTACCTTCCCACCATCCGTCGGTGCGGCCTTGACCATCATACGAAAGCTCGAGCATCTCTCCTTCTCGAACACTGAGCTCGTCGGCGCCTTGGGCTTCATAACCATATAACACTCGCACTGGCATTCATTCTCACTCGTCATCCGGTCAAGCCAATTGAAGGGAATGCCTACCAAACTGCCCAGACGCCCGGGGTTCTTCAGAGCTCCCAGACGGCTCGGGCAACTTCACGTCAGCCGTCTCAAGGTAGGATGCTGGAACGAGGCCCTTCCCACCGTGACTATCAATCACTTTCACCCAACCAGAACCATTGTCTTCCTCTAGTACATGAACGGTCGTTCCGTCTAAAGAACGGGCATCCGTGGGGTCTCATACGTTCAGGAGAAGAATCTACTTACCGGAAACACTCAGCTCGAACGGCGAGGATGCCGCAAACTCAAAGGCAACACGGGCTACACGACCTTGTGGTACCTCGTCCTGCGTGAGCGAGGGAGTTGTTGGATCTTCCACCGTGTCATTAACCGCGGATGAATAGGTAGAGGTGGGTCGCCCGAAAGACGACACTCGAGGTGATCCGTGACCTGTTTCCTTCCGCGAGATCGTCGACGAAGCCCTAGACGGCGTTTGCGTGGCAGTGTGGCCACCACGGACGCCAGTACATTCTGCGGGTACCTTGCAAATATTCTCACAGGGGTAAGGACTGAGAATGATCTCACTTACCTTCAGTTCGCATTTCGTGTGGACTGAAAGACCGCACGCCCTGCACGTTTTCCCTAGTTTGCTTAATCCCCATATGGAGGCCTAGGCGATCGTAAATATCTTTAACATGACGACTTGCTCATCGGTGCACACCTTGCAATAGCCGCACTTGGTAGCAATGGAGAATGACGAACTCTTGAAGTCATGCGGACTTGTGCCACCTTCGTCATCTAGATACGTACATCTGTCACATTTTGACCCTGGCACATCCTGCCCCAACTTACCACCAAGCGCCGCAGCGATTGTGTCAATTTCGGTGCGGATAGCAAGCACTGACGTTGCAAAGAACGTCGCTTGATGTTGAGTGTCCAAGTATCCCTGCATAAAATATATTATTATGGTCGTGCACTTCGAGTACTGACGTTCAATACATTCATGGCGTCATCAATGTTACCCAGGGCATCGTCTCCGGAACATGAGGCAATCAAACCGGTATACTTTTCTACCTCATTGACTGCCACGCAGTGAGTCAGCAATTTCGCATCAAACGAGATAGCCGTTCTCACGTTTCGCATTGAGGACCGACCCTTGTTCTTCCAACTTTTTCCGCAAACGAGCCAGTTTGTTCTGAAGAAATACCTTTGGGGAAGCTTCAAGAGAAATTTTATCCTAGGAACACGTTGAAACGCCAACGCAAGCGATAGCACGCCGGCTCACAGTATCATAGTGACTTGTGCAAGGCTCAAAATTCCAGTTGTTAGGTAAGCTGAATGGTCTGATGTTCAGATCAATGAAAAGCTTCTGGTCTTTGTGAGGCTCAAGTCCTTCCAGTGCGACTGTCACAGAAGCAAGACGTTCTTTCAATACATCTTCATGTGATACTTGTATTGTCTGCGCCTGAAGTAGGACATTCGCGCAACTCCTCACTAATCGGGTTTGCATTTCCTCTGGGATTGCTGTTCCTAAGAAAACACCACAGCCGAGAGAATGTCGCTCACGATAAGTCTGAATGACGATTGATTAGTTTATCAGCTTGAAACCAGAAGTAAGGTAACGCACGTCTTCAAGACCACGCAAGTCTTCGGTATAAAACTTGTCCTTGACTTTGTTAGCTACTTCGATGGAAATCAGATATAAACTACAGGTGGACGGTCAATGATTCCGGCGTCGAAATGGATGACCCCACTTCTTGCCAGTAAGCATATCATTCCGGTGCTCTTCATACTGACGCGCTGCACGGTCAGCGTGTCGGTCCTGTTGAGCCTGTTACAGCAATCTTAATTTTACCACGATCCCATAGGGGATACTGTTGAGCCGATGTACCTGCTTCTGGTGACACGCGTCCACCTGGGTACATTCGTCGTCATACTGAAGAGAGGTTAATACTTCTGAGAGTTCCCGGAGAGATGGCTCGCTTGAAACATTCCTTTTGCTTGTTCTGAGCGAGATGCGATGTCAGCTCATTCCCAGAAGAGACCTCTAGGAGACAAACTTTTAGCCGATCCACATAATAGTGTTCGCGTTCCGACAGCAATTTTTGGTAAAACTGGGATTGCTGCAGGGCACGTGAGCTCGTCGTCATTGACAAGTAGCCACCAGCCCGGCCCGAACCTTTCTTCTCAACCCATCGTTTTTGCGCTCTAACGCCTTGAGAGGTTCTGTGACTTGTGTGGTGATTGTGTCGGCTAGCTGAATATGGTCCTGGGCGATTTTTGACATGCTAGTAATGATTTGAGTGTAGGCGTTGACAAATGTGCTATATCCGGCTAATCTCTGAGAAAATGTTGTGGGAGATCGGACAGGTACTAACTTTTGTTGGATGATATGGTCAGAACAGGCTTTCGTGGGGCTATCACCGGCGACAAGCGAGTTGACAGCCTTGTTCTTCTTTTCGGTGGCCTTTTTGAGTTGAAGCTGAAGTTTTGCCGCGTACTCGCGTTCCAGTGCTGCGCGATCACGATATATGTCGTGAATCTGCGCGAAAGATGCGATGAATGTCCCACACCAATACACCAATTTCCGCGACGAGGCGACATACATCAGCGATTAGACTAATATGGGCGTCGAACAGACTGGCGATGCAATCCACTTGGTCCTAGGACGGCGTTCAACGATCTGGACAGAACAACCCAAAGATCTGGTTTACTGGGAGGTTTTGGCCGTAGCTCTCGTCCTGCTGCATTTCGGTTTCGCAAAGATGTCTCGAGAAGAAGACGAGCGTGCAGCCACCGTTTGATGTCACGTGTTTTCGCTCGCTTCCTTCCTTGGTGGTGCTCATGTCCGTCGTTTCTCATGCCGAAACGCGTCTCTGTGCGAGTCGAAACAGCGCTGGCGGTGGTGCCCACACTAGATCAGACGCTTGCCCTGTTTTGAGAGAAACTCCCATGAGAAGAGGGCGCTTACTGCCGCGACACGGCGCGGGACGTTCAGCAAGCGGTGATCAATGAAAAATTGATATGAACAGCCATTCTAAAGTCAGTACCACACGCTCGCCTCAAGCCTGATGGCGACGAGGCTATGAAAGAGGCACATTATTGCGGGGACTTACGTTCTAACATGCGACAGAGTAAAACGCGTACACGGCGCGGAGGAGAGGGGGCTGTAAGAACGGCAAAGACATGTTCGCCGCTCAAGGTGCCAGCTCCGCAATTCTCGGCTAAAATTGACGAAGATTTTGGCACAGTACATTCATCGTCTCGTGTTGGCCATTGACGCTCACCCCCATTCAGGCCTTGAGACATCCGCCAGGCAACCATGCGCCGGTAATATACATACTGATCCGGACCTCTCGATCCTGACAAAACACAGCCAGGCCCGACAGCGCCACTACGGAAAATCGCCTTGTCAACAGTGCGTGGAACCCCGAGGACGCAGAAAAGGTAATGCATCGTTTGGGCTTGGGCGGCGAGGAGACGGCGGACAGAGACGTGGTATTACTTTTCATCCAGCCCCACATGTGAATTTTAATTTCTTTTTTGCGCAGCACTCGTTCTCTTCTTGCGAGTTTGAAGCGGGTTGCCTGTCTGGTTCGCGCCCGTGTTCCGCGCGACTTCCGCCTGGCTCTCCTACCCGTAATTTCGTCATCGTGACTCGTGAGATTTTCTCTGACATCTCGCGCCCCGGAGCCAATACCTCACCCCGAGCAAAGATTTCCGAGGCCATCTTTCGGCTGAACCTCCGAAGGTAATCGGCCTCCTTATTTCCTGCTTCGCGTGCGGCCGCATGTAATCCCCTTCCGGGTCGATCTCCTGCTCAAGCATAGCAATCCGTTCTCCCGCCCTGGGTGAGGTAAAGCTAGCGACAGGGTATAAAAGACGCCTGAAAATGATACACGGAAGATTGCATCGCTAGCCTCCCAGCCCGAGTTAAAGTGTCCTTGATTCCTCTTGATCCCCTGCTCCTTACTGCATCATGCACCCGTTTTCCGTCATCTTCACTGTGCTGAGCATCTTCGTTTTTTCGGTATTGGGAGCACCATTACCAATCGATCAGTCACTCGACAAACGGACCACTACTGGGAGAGTGCGTTCGCCTCTCGCATCCTACTGTTGCCCCGATACTAATTTGCGCCACGCAGGGAACATGGTACTACGATGGCCTGGGTGCATGCGGGAATACCAACAGCAACGGCCAATCTGTCATCGCTCTCTCGCGTTTAATATTTGAACAAAGTTATTGTGGCAGAGTTAGTTGCCTTTTTACTCAGCCCTGCTTGCTTTTTACCTTGCCGCCAGTGGATCTCTGTCACGAATACGGCGACTGGACAGACGGCAGTTGGTCAGGTAGAAGACGAGTGCCAGAGTTGTGGTGAAGGTGATCTAGGTATGTATCAGCTTCATGTTCTGAATGCATAATGCGAACGGATATTTAAGATATGTCCGAGGGTCTATTTGGGCAAATTGGTCAGCTGGCCACAGGTGTGTTGACCATCGACTGGTATTTCGAGCCCAGCGGGTGGGAGCCCTGAACGCATCATTCCCTGCGCATGGCCGCGGGGTCTTTTCAAGAACGGATAGACGGATGACGAAGTACCTCGTCAGGATGTACTCGCGACGTGGAAGATCTTGGTGGTGTATTGTTAAGGCTATATTTGTTGTGTTGACGAAGGACAGGCTCTGGAAAGCCTTGACTTTGTGGGAATTACGCTTGATTAGAATAGAAATACGTCATGTATCTTAGACGTCTTTGTTACGATTACTGAAATTCATGTTTGCTTGTTCGGATACCGTAGGACGGATATAAGCAGGAGCTAGAACGAATGATTTCTCATAGACACGATCGTTTGGTGCATCAATCTGACTCCAATCGTAAGTCGGACGAACTGCGCTGATAATGAGTGCGCAATTCAATAATCTTCCCATTCGAGCGTGGTTACCTCCGTGATGAGTATGTGGGTCAAATCCAGAGATCTTGAAAGGATCACGGCTATTATCCGTGACTAATTAGTCGTCGGGCTTTACGGTAGAGCGGGAGGACTCCTCGAGGCAAACCATATGCACAAAGCGCGCAGATGAACATCATGTCACAGATGCGGCTTCGTGGTCCTATGCCACCGCTTTGCTCCGTCCTACCTTCGTTCGCTTGTGGACACTCTCGACATCCATACCGTAAAGGGGGGGGTGCGCCATCATCGGACCGTGGCGCTGTTGACATGTGCCTATGAATAGCGATTGTTCGAACCAAGCACAGTCCTTGCCTCTGTGGTACCCGAAGGAACCAAAAAGAAATATGATACGCGCTTTCTGCCACCAAAGATTTCATTTCATTTACACAAGGTGGGTCTGGAATTTCTGCCTTCAAGTTCAGTCTAGACCCGCCTGTGGGCTCCCCGTGGTTCTCTCAGTGATGTCTTTTGTGTTGCTGCCCTATTTATCTCGGATCCGGGTATTTCTTCTCCTCCCCATTGTGTATCCTCGCTTCCTAAAACTGATCCAGTAGTTCTCCAAGTTCAACATATGGCTTCCCCTTACGACTCGGACACCCGTCGTTCGTGGTTCTGGCTGCACTAGGCTTGCCCCGTAAAGCAGAGAAAGGATACGCTCGAAACGTTTCTGGTCTCAAAAATTCCCAGTAAGAACTGCTATGCGCTCCATCCAGGAATTTACAGCGCAGGATACATTGATCCGAGGGGCCCACACCCGATGTCCCATGTAATAATCATCTTCACTTGCAAGTCCAAGGATTGGCCATATGCAGGACGTGAGTTGAGAGCCTTCGTTGCACCATCCGATATGCATGGAGCAGACACGTTTGACGACAACCCCTTGCCGTGCAACGTGTTGTTTGCGGCGGCGACACGCAGCTCTGTACTGCGTGTGGCTCTCCCGACTAGCTTGCCCCTCGATAGAAGGACGACCCGGATACCGTTCAATTGTAACGAAGCAGTGTCAGCTTGAGTCCCCTAACTACCAATACTTCTTTTGAGGCCGCCAAGACGTCGGGCTTCTAGGATTCACCAGGCGAGTATGTGCCTCGCGCCAAGTCCGCTTGACTTTGTTTGTAGACCATTCTGTGATACAACAGTTTGAGCACCATTTATTACTATCAATGCGGCAGCGTGCACCACTACACGAGAATACGGCTTATTGTCGTCTGTCTGTCGCACCTTCTCTTCTCGCACTTCTCTCTTGGGGCGTGGTCCATCGTTCCTGAAGTGCCTAAGGGGAAAACTTGTAAACGTATGGAAATTGAATTCGAAGTATCGTTACAATCAAGATGCGGTCATGTACAAGTGAGTTGGTTGTGGTGCTAGCTAAACGCGATGCAGGTAATCCTACTTCACGAGTAAATCGCCGTCGTAGATGTCGTACAAGGGGGGTTAACAGCTCGTGCACAAGTCGAGGATCAAACAGGCATTAACGCACTTTGCGTGATCGTAAATCGTCCCAGAAGTCCAAAAAGCGAAAATCAAATGTCCACTCATGAAAAAGTAAAGTAGATCAAAACCAAAGAAACGCTCAAAGAGGTCCTTAAACATGGGGCGTGTTTCTGCCATGCCGCGTTTGACTGCGCTGACACCGGGGAGGGAGAGGCTGTTACGGTGACCACGGGAGAGGATTGAGAACCTGTTGTCTGACTCAATGGTATCGTGGCAGTGGGTGTAGAAGTCACTGGCGAGGGTGAAGACGCGCCAACAGGAGGACTTGAACTAACTGAGGCTGTAGACCCAGCAGCTGGGGAAGAACTCGACGGGCTGGTCGTGGCCGTAGATGGAGCCAGCAAAGTCGACGACGCATCATTAATAATCGTAAATTCGGGACTTGCATTACCGGAGTCACCGAACACTGTGAAGGCGGTAAGTATAACATATGATACGGCGGTGGGACATCACCTACAAACGACGATGTAATTGCTCCCAGTGGGGACGTTAGGCACCGTGATCTGGGCCTGACCGACAGAATAGTTGAGGTTGGTGGCAAGAGGAGAGTCTTGATACATGGTCAGCACATGCCCGCATAAACAGGTGTTCCGGTAGGAGATGTTGGCGGAGCAAAGGACATAGACGTGTCGAAAAACTTGAAATAGAATACTTACTTAGCATGAGGTTCTCGCTGTTGTTGTACCAATAGCCAAGAACCAACATGCCACTTGGGTTGGTCTGGTTCACGGGCAGTCCAGTAGTACTCCTACGCAGAAAGTGTGTAAGTTCTCGGAAAGAACATGAACGGGCGACCTACCAGGTGACTGTTTGCGTCTGCCCGACAAGCCAGGTGGTGGCTGCTGTTGGGCTGGTGATGGGCGGACTGACAACATCCCTCGACGCGAGAGGCAACGCTGATACGGAATGGAGTAAAGATGATAGAAGAAGGACGTATCGAGCGAACATGATCATCTCTCCTGACAGTCCGAGAGAGAGGAAACCCTTTAAGCAAAGAGCTTCACCGGAACAAGTCGACTTGAATCTGGCATTATTATACTTTCAAGGTCGTGTGAACATGTGACTGTATCAGGTAAAAAGGAGACTTGATAGAATAGAATAGATATATTTCTGTCTTTCTCTCCCTATGAACTACCTTCATGCGGTCACCAGTCGTATGTCAATCACCGGTCCATCACTCCACTTGATCTTCAAGCTAGGAGCCTCAGCAGACCTTTCCAATGTGGAGTTTCAGCACCACCCACGCTCATTGTCTTCCAGCCAGCTCTCGGCTCCTCTCTAGATGAGCACTTTTCCATGGGTATCACTGATAACGGAAATAACCACTGCCGCATGGTTACAAGGACCCTCAAGGTTCTCGTGATCTTAACCTTGCGCTGAGTTCAATATGTTGTGGGGCACTCTTTTGCCGAGGTATCCCAAAAATTTGGTGGTTTACAGTGGCTTCGCTTCCGAATTCATAGTGTTTCAAGGTTGCGACTTTGTACATGCTCACCTGACACTCATTGCGGGTTGGCAGTGGCATCGCTAGCTACGGAGTAGCGGTTGTGCGGAACACTGGTCTTCTGTGACGTGTTTATTACTCCCTGTGATGTTGCATTCTCAGGAGGCTCGTCGTGTTCCCATTACACGGAAAGTTCTCGTGCATTCATTCATATTCCAGTGGTGGTCACGTCAATTGTGGCTCCCTTTTGGCCGCGATCAAACCGGCTTTGTTTTTCTTCCAGCAGGTAACCTGTCGTTTTGAACCCTAGTATATGTAGCGCCTGTCTCAGATATTCAAGTTCGTCCGACGTCCTTGTCTTGGTCAGGACCCCACTAGATCTTTATTATAATTCAACCTGGGAGGACAGTACTGTAGTACTGTAGATGTGATCTTCAAGGATGCATGTCTCCATCAATATAAATGAACATTTCTTATGCGATAGATAGTACCTGGCATGCGCTGCAGTCCGCTGCATTTTGTACGTCATTCCATTCTCTGTTCATTGTCGCCTTGCTACAATTCCAATAGAAAACTCCACTTCGATTCGATCCTTTTGCCGTGCTACCTCTCTGCAACCGAACATCGTTGTTGGCGTCACAGCGGAATCCACGGGCCTCGTAATAAACTGTTGGCGGTATCCCTACCTTATGGTAACCAACATTTCTCCACAATGCCAACTCGACGCAGCAGTTTCGCACCGTGCTTTATGTTGATACCTTTTGGCTTAAGGAAACCCAGGCCACGTATGAGATGTACCCTCCTTCCTGGCGCGGTTGCGTTCTAGACTACATACACAGTCAGGGTCGGTGAGTTGAGGTATCCTTGAGGCATGCGTGCGTATTTTCCACGTTACATAATAATTCTCATCTATGACGCCGCCCTGTCTCAGGGGCCCATCCTGCGGGGAAGGCGCTCCAAGCACGATTTGAGTCGGTTGGGTGCTGCGTCATATACTGTGTGGATGTTGCCGTGAGGCAAGATGATAAGTCACAGGGGAACACTCCAATTCGGTGCGTTGTCCCGACCCACCCGGGATCCAAGCCTTGTGTGGTGGCTACCGATCGTTGGCCAATTCCCACACCCTTCGCTTGTCCGCGTTTCTGCACTTGTTCCGGGCACGTTTCAGCCCTTCCAACGACCTAACATCCCATCGCGAGCTGTCTGCAGTACATGGTTCTATATCGTGCCCCGTTATTTTGAGCGGCTGAAAGATGCAATCTCTGGCAAAGACTGCGACAACTCCGTGATGGCACCTGGTAGTAATTTCCATCCGTTGTCCACCATCCCAATTAGCCTTTCGATCTCGGCCTACACTCGCCTCATCGTGTCACTGGCTTCCACGCACCGGCCCAAAGGCCATGGAGCGCGAAGGATCTCCGATCCGTGGAAACTTAGGCCTGGCCTTTTCGTTGCCTGTAAGACTTTTTCCCAACAGGTAAGCATGAGACAATTGATGTGGAATACGGGCCCACTCACCTTGCCAGGAGCGATTGCACTGTGCCGTGAGTGCTCCACCGCTTGCTCATGTGAAATATACATGTTACAGAAAAGGCGCAGGCCCTCGGTAGGGCATAAAATCCTCTTGTCATAATAAGGGCCGACGCACATGTTCCCGCCGTAACCCGCTGTCCCATTTTCTGGTTCTCATCGCTTTGAGATTTGAACCGATGACTGACAAGTAAGTACACCTCCATCAAGACATTCATTTTGGCATCTCATCCCGAAATCGCTCAGCCGAATTTGCATTATTGGATGCCGAGTAGACCTTCCTCCGTTAAACACATCGCACGGACTGCGTTGTCCTGGAACAAGATGAGGGTGACTCAACAACAGTCACTCAGTCCTGACGGTAAGTCTAATAAAGCGCACGAGGTCAATGGATTACCGCGAGATTTTCAACTCGTCATCGGGAATACGCTGGAAATGATAGGGGTTTCCAAAAGAGACCACCCGTATCGTTATTTCTTCCAAAAAAAACACATTTGTATTGGGGGCTGAAGCCACATTGCAGGGCACACCCGGAAAAGAAGAACCTAGGACGTCCAGCCGAATCAAGGTGCTAAAGTCTTGCGGAACCACTCTATTGTCTGCGATAGACTACCTTCGAATCCCGCCTTGGTATCTTCGTAGGCAAGGTTGGGACGACACGCGAAACCATGGACAGTCCCTAAACCACTGTTTAGATATGACCTGAATGTCTAGCCAATCTCACCCTTGTAATCCACAAATTCGTATGGGACAAAGTCTGGCTCGTTCTTGCGGGCTGAAAAAACTGCCTCTGCTTTCAAGCGCAATTCTTTGGAGAATACCATATCCTCTTCGGAGAGCGTCAGTTGATACTAGACCAGAGAACGTGACATTGAACGAACGTTCTGCGCACGCCCATGCAGCTGGCACCTGAAAGAATAACATGGTGAAATTGCAGTGAACGAAACAGCAAGACACGCCTACATCAATGGCTTTGATCGACTTCCCTGTCAGTAATGAAGGATGACAGAGTACGAGGCTGTCGAGAACTTTAAAAGGCACAAGGTCAACGGCAATGCTCGCCCCGAAGGAATGCCTGTAGGTTCCCGGTTAAGTATATCCGCACACGCACGAAATCAATTAGTGACACACCCTACAGCCCCAAGCTTCCCATAGTTGTTTTGTTCACGGATGCCTCTGATGAACTGGAGACGCATGAGAGACATATCATCAGCTTAGATTGAGCCATGCCTTGGCGGTGCGAGGAGTGACAACGGATGAACGTGCGCGGTAGAAGACACGAAGATTCCGAACAATGCAACCGAACAAGCGGAGTTTAGCCCATAACGGCCAAGGGCCGGGATGGTCTGGAAGCAATTGAACCTCCAAGCCGTTCACTTTTAGCATAGGCTGTCCTGAAAAACGGGGTGAGTATGGAGAGACTAACCCTGAGAATGACACGACCTTGGAATAAATCTGGGACCCAGACATCGCACCCGAGCACTTTGGCAATCTTGTCCGCGATGAGCTTGTTATTGACTAGCTCCAGCCCGAACGCGTCGGTGAGGAAAACTACACCGAGCTTTTGCGCGGTTTGTAACTCGGAGGCTCCAGAGACAAAGTAAGCATCCACACCGTTCACGGTCTTGATGGTCCCCAAAGGGGTACCGCCCAGAATGGATCCTGCATCGCAATCTGGGCAACTCATTAGGATACGGCGTCGGATGGACAACGAACTGGTGGCGGGTGGCGCGATACCTTTAATTGACCGCCACTCGCGAAAGTATTTTGGCGAGTTTGATCCCTCGGCGCTCTCGGCTCCATTTATTGTGCCGGTTTCTCAGTATGGAGAAGATGAAAATGAAACTGCAACTGTTCTCAGACCCACCATGTTGTCGTATCAGCCTGGAAGGGCAGACCAGTTGGCTCGCCGCGACGACGGACAAGATGACAGCGAACTACGCGCCTTGGGCTATGTCCCTTCCTTTCGTCGCGAGTTCTCCAACCTCGCTACGATAAGCTTCGCCTTTAGTATCATGGGAGTCTGCTCTAGTATTGCCAGCACCTTCAACACGCCCTTACTTCTTGGTGGTCCTGCATCGGTTACATGGTGTTGGTTCCTTGGGGCAACCAATTGCCTCGCCTTGGCAAGCAGCATCTCAGAGATTGTCAGTGCATACCCAACCTGCGGTGGACTTTACGGTGCCTCTGCACGCCTGTGCCCTAAGCAGTATCGTGCAAAGGTAGGTTTTCCCTCCCTCGTCAATTTAATTTTGAATATCGACCAAGCTTTCTGTAGGTGGGCTGGATCGTGGGCTGGCTCAACCTCCTTGGGCAGATCGTCGGTTTATCATCTACCGAGTTCGGCCTTGCAAACATGATACTCGCTGCGGTAACCATATCTACTAATGGTGCATATGCAATCACCCCCGCAAAAGTTGTCGGGCTCACAACCGGGCTACTCTTTGTCCACGGCACTCTCAATTCTCTCCAAACTCGACAGCTCGGATACCTCACTAGCTCATTTGTGTTCATCAACCTAGGCACAACGATCCTCATCATCATTTTACTCCTCACGTTGACCCCGCGATCCGATATGCACCCTGCGTCCTATGTATTTGGTGCGGAAGGACTTATCAACGGGACAGGTGGTTGGAACAACGGGATCAGCTTCCTTCTCGGCCTGTTGAGTGTCCAGTGGACCATGACAGGATATGACTGCACAGCGCACATCTCTGAGGAGCTCCGTCGTGCTGCCTATATGGCTCCTGTGGCCATCCTCGTTGCAACGATCGGTACTGGGATATTTGGCTAGTTACTGAACATTGTCCTCGTTCTTTGTTCAGGACCTTTCACAGATCTTCCTGGTCCATCAGGGTCTGCATTCCTTGCCATTCTAGTCTTGCGACTGGGGAACCGCCTTGCTATCGCCCTGTGGACCTTTGTTTGCATGACTGCGTTCTTCGTGGCGCAGACGGGTACCCAAGCGGGATCTCGCACCTTTTACGCGCTCAGTCGAGATCGCGGCCTTCCCGACGGCAGTTTCTTCGGACATATCAGTAGTGTGACGCAGACACCTCTCCGAGCTGTCTGGCTGACGGTCTTCGTCAGTGCTCTCCCTGGGTTACTGGACCTGGCTAGCCCCGCTGCTGCCAACGCCGTTTTCGCTATGACGGCCATGGCTATGGATCTGTCCTACATCATCCCTATCATTCTTCGACGTATCTTCCACGACCATCCAGAAGTCAAGTTCAAGCCAGGTCCGTACTACATGGGTGATGGATGGCTTGGGTTCTTTGCAAATCTTTGGTGTACACTGTGGACCCTTTTTGTCTGTGTGGTGTTTTCCCTGCCCACACAGATCCCAGTCAAGGCAGCAAACATGAACTATGCTGCGGTGATCACCGTAGGAGTCATCGCGATATCTGGACTCTGGTATATGTTGAGTGCGCATCGGCATTACCACGGCCCGCCTATCTCCGGTATACCCATCGGTCAAACTGTCGTGGAAGATGACATGGACATACCGAAGGAAGCGAAAGACGACGTTGAAGATGCTTGAGCTCTCACATGAAGTGTTTTTGACTAGCGTTGATACTGCCTTGCTGCAGACGCACCCACCACATCACGCTCTCACCACGATCCATTCATTCCCAGAGTATTAGAATCGTTCTCCGAACAACATTTCTTGTATTTCCATGTCGATGAAATGTGAGCTCGCTCTGATTTGTGACATTTTACTGCGGCGCAAGCAATAGTCGAGACGTGCACCGCAGCCGCAGCCAGCTTCCTACGATCCAACCACATAAAAGAATGGCATCGGCCTGGCGTCTCCACACCGCCAGGCCTCGTCATGTTTGCCACCACTCGTCTGCTGCTTTGCCCATATACCGAGGCCGACCTCGACGATCTAATGGTTCTCTGGAGCGATCCCCGCGTCCAATCCCTTACCACAACCAGCGAGCCCGCATCCAACGATGAGCAGTTCAAAAAATCACTCCGTGTACAGATGGAGAACGCCGTGTTTGGTCTCATCATCCGACATCGACACACAGGCGCGTTCATGGGCCAACTCGTGGTTCACGTACCGGAACAGAGACATCGCGATGGGACATACGGCATCTGTCTCTTGCCCAAATTCTGGAATTGCGGCTACGGTACCGAAGCAACGTCGTTCGTAGTGGACTATACGTTCAGATGGATCGGTTTGCAACGACTGTCGTTGTCGGTGTTTGCCAGTAATGAGAGAGCGATTGCAGTTTACGAAAAAGTGTGCGTATCCATGTTTTGGGACACTGGTGATGAAACAGTAATCTTGACTTAGCGGGTTCGTAATTGAAGGGCGAAAGCGGGCCTGTGTCTGGACGAACGACCGGTGGGGGGATGTTTTGTTCATGGGCATCCTACGAGATGAGTGGATAGAGAAAATATCCCTCGTGGAACAATGAAAGATCTATCAGATACCCTGGTGGAGGAAAGATATACGTCACACATACTTCGCAAGGGGAAAACACACTACATCTGCGCAATCAGCGCCAGTCACGATATAACTACAGACACTTAGCGCAACTCATTCTTCGCATCGACCAAGATCGAAATACTCCGCCCCCGGCATTCTCAATGCGCCTCATTGTTTCGTACTTGGCATACCACTGCATTATATATCTTACTGTAGTACTTGCGGGGAGCTGCAATATAATTGGGCATAAGTTAGACCACCAGGCTACTAGCAACCTTGCGATCACTGTGACTCTCTTGGAGTCTCTACAAAATCTGATTCTGCGGAGCGGATTTTGTACAGATATAGCTGGGTAGAAGCATAAAAGGACAGGCGCGAAAAAAAAAATGACAATGCTCAGTGTCTGGTGCTGGGCACGAGGACTCCGGCAGAGATCTTGGTTTGCCGGGGAGGGGGACAATAAGAAACGAGGTGATGGACGTGTTACACCGCGTGCATTATCGACTGGCGTATGTGACACGCGGTGCCGATTCCGTTTGGCGAGGTGCTCTCGCAGAAGGCGACAGTACCCGGCATGACAAACCTGTCTGAAGCGATCGCGGACCCCAGACCGTTCTAAGGCCTCACTGAATGGAGTGTTGCTGTGTTTCACGACTTGATCGCGGCGTTGAATCCATGTGGTCTGTAAGGCTGAACAAGGTTTAAAGGAGGAATCGATCTCCGTCAGATAGGGCTGCTAACTAATTTAGTTCGGTGCTTCGAGCATCAAACCGCCCAGTTATCTGAGGCGCACAGCTGAAACATCCAAAAGCAAAACTCTACGCGTCTTTACGTGATTCTAGTCCAACTCGGAGAGGCGATGAGCACCACTAGAATGATCAAGCATTGTTGGTGTTACCAAACTAAGTCGAATCGAGCTTAATACCCAAAAATTCCGGCAGGAAACGCCTCTTCTGGTGGGTTGTTTCATGATACGGGAATCGTGTTGAGACGAAGGACCTAGCATTAGTTTACTCCAAGTCGTTCCACCTCAACATGGCCGAGACACCAAAGACAGCGGCAAGCGTCGGCTGCCGCAAGCCTCAATCTCCGCTCCTGGGGTGAACGCGTCAGGTTTGGGACGACGCCGGTTGCCTGATATAATCTAGTGGCCGCTTCTATTCGCTATATAGCATAGCACAGGGCCCCCACGAAGGGCCAAATATCCATCTCAAGACCACCCGATCCATGTTTCCTCGCACCAGCCAACTGAGTGCACAACAGACAACTGGTCCTCTTGACAAGCAAGACGATGAGACGTTACGAGCCCTGGGCTATGTCTCCTCGTTCCGTCGCGAATTCTCCAGTCTTGCTACAATAAGCTTTGCTTTCGGCATCTTGGGTCTCTGCCCCGGTGTTGCTATGACATTGAATACTCCCTTGTTTCTCGGCGGGCCAGCATCCGCTACGTGGTGCTGGTTCCTTGGTACACCGAGTTGTGTAATTCTAGCAAGCAGTGTTTCAGAGATTGTCAGTGCATACCCAACCTGCGGTGGGCTATACGGTGCATCCGCACGTTTGTGTCCTAAGAAATACCGTGCCAAGGTTCGCTCCTTCTATCTCTTTAAACATTGGCTGAGTTGTCGACAGGTGGGCTGGGTTGTGGGCTGGCTCAACCTCCTCGGCCTCATTGTCGGATTGGCGTCTAGCGAAATCGGTCTCGCCAACATGATACTCGCTGCGGTAACCGTATCTACCAATGGGGCATATACGATCACTCCCGCGAAAGTTGTCGGCCTTACAGCTGGGCTACTCGCCGCTAACGGGGCTCTCAACATTCTCAAAACCCGACAGCTCGGATACCTCACTAGCTCGTTTATGTTCATCAATTTAGGCACGACCTTCCTCACCATCATTTTACTCCTCGCGTTGACGCCACGATCCGATATGCACCCTGCGTCCTATGTGTTTGGTGCGGAAGGACTTATCAACGGGACAGGTGGTTGGAACAACGGGATCAGCTTCCTTCTCGGCCTGTTGAGTGTCCAGTGGACTATGACAGGATATGACTGCACAGCGCACATCTCTGAGGAGCTCCGCCGTGCTGCCTATATGGCTCCTGTGGCCATCCTCGTTGCAACGATCGGCACTGGCATATTTGGCTGGTTACTGAACATTGTCCTCGTTCTTTGTTCAGGACCTTTCACAGATCTTCCTGGTCCATCAAGGTCTGCGTTCCTCGCTATTCTAGTCTTGCGACTGGGGAAGCCTCTCGCCATCGTCCTGTGGTCCTTTGTCTGTCTGGCTGCGTTTTGTGCGGCACAAGCTCTCGTGCAAGCGGTATCTCGTGCTACTTATGCTTTTAGCCGGGATCGTGGGTTTCCTGATGGTGGCTACTTTGGACATATGAACAGTCGCACAAAAACACCCACCCGAGCCGTCTGCCTAGTAGTCTTTGTTTCATTTCTTCCGTGCTTGCTCGACCTAGCGAGCCCCACTGCTGCCAACGCGATCTTTGCTACGGCAGCCATGGCTCTGGATCTCTCGTACATCATCCCGGTCATCCTCCGACGGGTCTTCCACAGCCATCCAGAAGTCCAGTTCAAGCCGGGTCCATATTACATGGGAGACGGATGGTTCGGGATTTTTGCGAATGTGTGGTGTGTGTTATGGACGTGCTTCGTTTGCGTGGTGTTTTCACTGCCCACACAAATCCCGGTAACCGTGTCGAACATGAACTATGCTGCGTTGATCACCATTGGGGTGATTACGATCTCTGGGCTCTGGTATGTGCTTGGTGCACATCAGCATTATCATGGGCCGGTCTCCAATCTACCTTCTAAAGAAGTTGAGAGTGTTGACTCGGAGCATGATGTCTCCGAAAAAGGGACTGATAGTCTAGAGCATCCCAAGCATCCCGTGTTAGTGCACGCATGATCTGTTGATATTGACTTGGTACAGTCGTTCACTGGCACTTGAGACAATGACTACTAGCATATAAACTATAGCTGATAGGCTCGGCACACATAATTAGCACACGATAATAAAAGTACATGGCAGGTTGGGTTGACATTTTATGTTGAGAAATGGATTAAGTTATTGCCAGACATGAAGAGAACAGGGGTGTGTTCTAGTCCAGAACATGGAGCGCGTCGATCAGCACAAATTGTATTTGCAAGATCAATAACGGATCTTTGGATATGTTCAGATGAAGAAGCTTAGGCCGTGAAAGTCAAGGAACTGGTGCGGTGGCATCGGACAAAAAGTGGTGGCAGGCAGCACAAGCCAGCTCACCATTCACGAGGCAAGTCATAGGCCAAGGAAAATTCAATGCCAAGAAGTAGCATATGCACAGAAGCAGCGGAACAATGAGCGACGAAGGTTTTTACTTCCAAAACAGGAAAAGCGGCGTGTTAGATGGGCCAGACCAAAGCGTGGAATGTTAGAGAAGGCTGCTCCAAAGCCTGGCAGAAATTTGAAGGAGGCAAGTGCTTCAGAAAGGGTGGACAGTGACGATGGGAAC
Source organism: Xerocomus amazonicus (assembly GCA_038089295.1). Classification (NCBI taxonomy): domain Eukaryota; kingdom Fungi; phylum Basidiomycota; class Agaricomycetes; order Boletales; family Boletaceae; genus Xerocomus; species Xerocomus amazonicus. The sequence goes on from JBBPKO010000084.1 coordinate 58,980, forward strand.
AGAGTGGGATTGAGTGGCGCAGATAGATCGTTGATAACAGATTTGATCGAGTTCAGATGGCTTACTATTTTTTTTTGGCCTGTTACGAGCGGTGGGCTGCTTTGACAACACATCAAGGACAAAACAAGGTTTTCTGGAACATTCACCACACCATGCTATTAGAAAGTGGTGCAGGTATTACATATCCCTTGTCCTGCCAAATCAGGTGTTCCAAGTGCCGGTAAACGACCGTACATCTTCTGCAGGGCACCCAAAAACCATCTAGGTTACCCAAGATCTTCCGGTTCTTTGAAACCGTGTCAGAAATGTTCACCCAGGCCAAGGCATGTGGACATTACAAGAAGGAATGGACCTCCGTCGGACAGGGCCGCTAATTCACGCTCAGTTATCTCGGACGCACAGCTGATACATCCAAAAGCAAATTTGTACGTGTCTTTACGTGGTTCTAGTCCAACTCGGAGAGGCGATGCCACCATTAGAATGATCAAGTATTGCTAGTGTTACCAACCTAGGCCGAATTGAGCTTAATACCGCATAATTCCGGCAGAAAACGTCTCTACTGGTGGGTTGCTTCATGAAAACGGGGATCGAATTCGTATTGAAAGACGAAGGACCTAGTATAAGTTTACTCCGAGTTGTTCCACTCCAACATGGTCGAGACGTCGAAGCTAGCGGAAGTCTCCGGACTGAGGTGTCCATGTCAACCATCAGTTGCCGCAAGGTCCTTCAATCTCCGCTCCTCTCGTGGACGCAAACATCATTATTCGTGCTCCCATGAGGCTTGAGACGACACCGGTTGCCTGTTATGTTCTAGTGACCACTTCTCTTCGCCATATAGTATAGCACAGGACCTCCACGGAGGGCCAAATATCCGCCTCAAGACCACCCACCCAATTCATGTTTCATCGGACCAGCCAACTGAGTGCACAACTGATAATACGTCCTCTTGACAAGTAGGATGATGAGACGTTACGAGCCCTGGGCTATGCCTCCCCGTTCCGTCATGAATTCTCCGGTCTCGCTACAATAAGCTTTGCTTTCAGCATCTTGAGTCTCTGCCCCAGTGTTGCTATGACGTTGAATACTCCCTTGTTTCTCGGCGGGCCAGCATCCGTCTCATAGTGCTGGTTCCTTGGTGCACAGAGTTGAGTAATTTTAGCAAGCAGCATTTCAGAGACTGTCAGTGCATACCCAACTTGCGGTGGGCTATATGGTGTATCTGCACGTTTGTGTCCTAAGAAACGCCGTGCTAAGGTTCGCTCCTTCCCTCTCTTTAAACATTGGATGAATTGTCTACAGATGGGCTAGATTGTGGGCTGGCCCAACCTCCTCGGTCTCATTGTCGGATTAGCATCTGGCCAAATCGGTCTTGCAAAAATGATACTCGCTGCGGTAACCGTATCTACCAATGGGGCATATGTAATCACTCCCGCAAAAGTTGTTGTCGGGCTTGCGGCTGGGCTACTCGTCGCTAACGGGGCTCTCAACATTCTCAAAACCCGGCAGCTCGGATACCTCACTAGCTCGTTTATGTTCATCAACCTAGGCACAGCCTTGAGATTGCACACTAGAATTTGAGGCGCGACTGGTCAGGCGAGAAAGCAAATGAGTTGGCTGACCCATGTACCGTACACCGCACGTGCGACAATTTTGAAGCTTTGGAATCACAGATGGGGGTCTCGAAGTCGTCTGCAAAACTTTGGGTGTCTCAAGAACTAGTTGTTACTGTGGGCGAAAGTACATCGAAGAATTTGACGCGGTCGATCGTCCTCAAAATTCCCTCATTGGACATAACCGTACCATCACTCGTGCCATACTCAGAGAAATAATTGAACGACTTTACTTGCAAGACTCTGACCTTTTTCTTGACAAAATCTGTGCTTGGCTATCATTATTTCCACATCATCTCTCTCTCGTAACCTAAGGGATGCTGGGCTCACATAGAAGATACTCCAGAAACTTGCCTTGGAGCGAAATGAGACCCTACGTGAGGAGTTCAACAAGTGTACGCTTTAGAATGATTTTATAGGTGATGAATCTGGATTTGTTGTCGTTGATGAGACTAGCAAATTGAACGCACGTATGCCCGGCATTTTGGAAGGGCTATTCAAAGACAACATGCACAGATTCATGATGTTTTTGCACATGGGACATGATACTCACCGTGTGCGGCACTAATAATTGATGGATATCCGGCGGCTCGGGCAATATAAGTATGACACGGATGAATTCTCTATGGGAACAAGATGTCATCTGGGGCAAGTCTGAGGGAGGAGTGCTTGTGTGGCGCTCAGTAGTAGACTCATCCTTCGACGGTGCTGATCTCATCACTCTGTACCGGTGATGAGTAACGAGAAGTGGAGGTACAAAGGAGGGCACCGTACCTATAGGTGTACAGCGGAAGAAAAATTAAAAAAAATTAATTCGTGCGCTACGCTCAGCGACTGATGATCACACAGTTGCCCATCACACAGTTGCCCAGTCATGAAACATAATTGCATGTGGACAGTCTTACGGACAAGAGCCTAAATAATCTTCTGCTTGAGGAATCGTGCTCGAACTCGCAATTCCGGCTCCGGCAGTAGCTAAAGGACCATATACCACTGAGCGATATTGTGTGAAAGATCCGATAAAGAATGAGTCTGGGGGCAAGAATAAAGCGACTAAACAAGGTGCACCTTTTTCACGGCGCATTTTGACACGCCCCGGCAGCCCTCACATTCAGTGCTTCGACAGTATGTGCACGACCTGTCTTTTCGAGGTTTCTTCGATGGACGACGTTCTGACGGTGCGCTGGTGGGAACACTGGGATATATTTTGGTGGCTGTGGCGCATTTCAGTCCGGCCGAGTGTGCTGTGTTATGGATTATGACAAGGGTTCATGCTGGAGCTCGGCAGCCTGAATTTGATAGCAGTAGTGTAATGCCAAAGGAGCGAGACGATGGTGAGCGAGAATTCTGTTTAGCTGCCATATCGGGTCGGTTTGTGGGAGTTCCTGTGGTGTGGCACAAGCGGACAACGAAAGACCCCAACGCACCTGGCACTACGTGTAGCAGGGCTGACGCTGTGAAAACGGGTGGGCTGGCCATCCTTGCGCAGAAGACCGAGACGGAGTGCCCATCGGCGCGCTAGCAACGGGTGACTATGTAGCCGCAAAGCGGGAGAGTCAGCGTCAAAGTGATGTACAAGAATGACCTCTGGTGCTGTGTAGCGCTGACGCCGCGGAAACGAGTGAACTGATCATCCTTGCGCGGACGATTCTTCGTTCTAGGCTTGTTCTTCATTCCTTTCGGACACGCTCGGCCACGTTTGATGGGTTCAGACATCTTTTGTGCGACGACGACGACAGTCAGCTAATGGACGGGACACTAGGGGACGATGCACGCTGCACGAAAATTAACTCCGGCCGGGCCGGACCGCTAGGTCAGATTTCGAACTCCGCTAGGACTACACCTACCTAATTATGGCCAAAGGAGGCTGGCTTAGCGCTGTGTCGCATCATGTGCCGCAGTGCGTCAATTTAATTAATTAAACATAGCGCGCTGTAAAATGTGTTACACCACATGCACATTGTAATTATTGAGTGAAAGGTTGCCAGCGAGACAGCAGGACGGCAAAAACTGGCAAAATTACTTAGGGTACATTTTATGTATCCACCTTAGCCAACTGGAAAGCAAAGTGGTGCTAGACGAGATCCCTCCTGAAGTGTAAGTCCCTCACGCTCCAGTCCCCACTACCACTCGAAGCTTTATCCACCAGGGAAATGTCTTTGATGAAAAGGTTTTTGACAGTGATATTGACAGGCGGCAGGTCATGACAGGACTACAGTCAAACCTCTGATAACCCATACTTCTGATAACCCATATCCCATGATATCCCATACATTTTCCCAACTCCCAATTTGGTTATCAGAGAATCTGTTCCCATAACCCATACTTAGGGGCAATATGCCTTAATAAGGGGATATTTATTATATAATTACTCTAAATACTTACAAAATTACAACCTTGAATTCATCTCTTCTTGCCACTTTGGGCTTGCTAGTGTTGGGAGTATGGCGTAGCAACATCCATGGAGGAAGGGTTGCTAGTACTCACTGGATAGTGCTTGGTAGGTTGCTGCTTAGAGGATGGTCGTGGTATGAACACAAGAGTCTCTATTAGAACTCCGAAGTGGAGTTCCAATTATCTACTACATGTGTGTGAACTATCTACTATAATAGTGTATGTTCAACACTCCCCCATGTTTTATATACGTAGGTAGGAGAAACATATAGTAGAATGGCAGCTATGAAGTAGGAGGACTATTGTAAAATACAAAGCCTAGTTTAGATCTAAATTTCTCAAATTTGACTCAACTGAGATTCTTTGTAAAGATGTCAGCAGGGTTTTCTGATCCTTCTATAAAGGAGATCTCGATCAACTTCTCTCTTATGAAATCGTGGACCCCGTGCCACTTAATGTCTATGTGCTTAGATTGCACTTCAGTGACTGGGTTTGATGCCATAAAAATGGATCCTTGATTATCGCTGCAAAGGGGGATCAGTTTCAGATCATAACCCAATTCAGTCAATAGAGAACGTAACCATACCAGTTGCCTGCTACAATCAGACAGGGAAACATACTCGGCTTCTGTCGAGGAGTATGCAACTCGTTCCTGTTGGTGGGTTTTCCAAGAGAAAGCGGCGTTTGCCAACTTCACTACCCAACCAGTCTGAGAGCGATGGGTATTAGGGTCAGATCCCCAATCAGCATCAGCATGGCTGATTAATCCTGCTTGGGAAGCACCATCAAAAACTAAGGCGTAGTGTCTGGTTCCATTAAGGTACCGGCAAATATATCATGCCTTGTCGAGATGTTCCTGAGTAGGGTTGGCGCTTTGCTTTGCTAGGGCAGTTACAGCATACGCTATATCTGGCCTAGTACCTAAAGTAAGGTACAGAAGTGATCCAATCACCATTTGGTATGTAGATCTAAGTTCTGGGTCAACAGGGGCTGTATTTGAGAGAGGGTAGTATCCCTCGGACAATGGAGTGGGGGCAGGTCTAGAGTTGATCATCCCACAGCATTCAACGACCTTCAGGAGGTAATCGCATTGATCAATTAAGATACTGCGTCCTGATCGGCAGATTCGCATATGTAAAAACTCCTTTGTAGGACCTAGATCTCTGCATTCCCATTTCTTCATGAATAGGCCCTTGATCTCATCTACTATGGCCTTCGAGGGACCACAGAACATGGCATCATCTACATAGACGACAGTGACAACTGTGCCTTTCCTCTGATAGAGGAATAGTCCAGCATCTGATCTCAATTGATTGAAGCCGAGATCTTTCATGGACTCATTTAGAGTCTCCCACCAGGTGAGTCCGGCTTGTTTTAAGCCATACAGGGCGCGTCGAAGACACAGCACCATGTGTTCCTTTCTGGAGACTACAAAGCCTTGGGGTTGATGCATGTAGATCTCTTCTTTGAGCTTTCCATAAAGGTAAGCACTTCTGACATCGAGAGCTTCAATGTGCCAGGATTCCAGGGTGGCGAGTGCCAACATAAGTCAGACTGTCTCAAACCGCACAACCAGAGAGAAGATCTGATCGAAATCGAGACCTTCTACTTGTGAGAAGCCTTTTGCTACTAGGCGTGCCCTTTTACGACCATCGGGTTTTACATCAAATACCCAGTAGTTATTAATAACTTTACGCCCTTTAGGGGGTTTGACCAGTTTGAAAACTTTCCGTTCTTTGAGCATGTCAAGCTCGTGTCGACAAGCGGCTTTCCACTCCTCTTGTGCTACAGCTGGTAGTGTAGATATGTCCTTATATGTCCACTTGCGATGTGGTTTAGACTCTGCAGAAGTCTTGCCATGTGGTATTACCTTCGACATCAAATGTGCAATAAGTCCAGCTCCCCTTTCACGGCATAGCTGATCAACATCTGCTACTGAATTGGTATCAGCAGGAGATCGGGAGGAAGCATCGGGTGCATTGGGTATATCGGAAAGACTGCCAGGCATGTTTGATGAACCAGGCACTGGATGTGATGAGGGTCCAGGTTCTCCAACGATGTCGCGCCATCGTAATAAGCGATCTGCATCCTTCTGGTGCTCTACTGGGTGTTTATCACCATAGACATTGCTGGGTCAGTGAGGCACATGGCATTCCCATTGGGATCGTCTGAGAGCAGGAGGGACAGCAGGTGGTCCAGGCCGGGGTGCCCTGGGAGGGGTAACTGGGGCATCTGGGACTGGGCTAGGTGTGCGAGGGGCAGGAGCATGAGGAGATGGTGCTCGAGCAGGTGGTCGACTGGGTAGGTCATCATCATCGAAGGACAGGGGCTCCCCCATAGGGGGCACATCCTGTTCAACTCCGGACAGGGGTTGCTTTTGGGCAATGGGAGTATAATCCTTTCCTTTGCATCGAGGCATTAAAGTCTCATCGAAAATGGTGTGTGCAGACGTGTAGATCACGTTGGACCAACATATAAAAATATAATTGGTTGTCATGCTAGGGGCAGTTCTGAGATGGAGCATCAACTCAGCCTTAGGGGCGAGCTTATTATCACGTGTCTCAGGGGGTATATGTACATAGGCAGCACAACTTCAGACGTGCAGATGGGATACATCCGGGAGACATCCATGAAGAAGCTCAAATGGCATTCTGCCATTGAGTCTAGCCATCAGTGTTATGTTTTTCTTTGATTTTCCCTTCACATTCCCCTGTGGCTGCCCTTATCTTTCTTATCTGATCAGATCTCGTCTCATCGATGGACACTATTTTCCTTCTAGACAGTGATCGTTATCCTGCCTCGTGTTTCTTATCCGATCCCCATCTGATTACTATCTCCCCAATCCCCAACCGATCCTAATCATAGCCCCATAGATTGCTATGATAATGCTTAGTCAGGGTGGTCTGTGCACCACTGGGAGTAGTATATAAGATAGTGCCTTTGTACCAGTAGCGGTAAGCTAGTTCTACGCAATACCACGTAGGTTCTAGTCTTGTCCTCTAAGCTCCTAAGCTAGAGTAGTGTCTTTCGACTTCATTATCAAGAGATACTAGGAAGTGTAACAATCGGTGTACGATTGTATAGGTGATTGGCATGTAGGAATGAGAATTCCCACCAACTGTCAGGTGCACAAGCGTCATGTTGCAGCGACTCTGATTTCTCTGAAATAGTCTGCATGAGCCTTTCAGCTCTGCCATTCTACATAGGGGTATGAGGGGCAGATTGGTATATCACAATCCTCTGCTCCTTGAGCATTTGATCAAATGCGAGAGATTTGTATTCACCTCCAGCATCTGACATCCATCCCTTGACCTTTGTCTCAAACTGAGTGTTGACCAATTTCAAGAAGTGCCTGGTACATGCCAAGGCCTCATTCTTGATGCACATTAAGGTCACCCAGGAGAAGGACGAATAATCATCCAAAAAGGTTATTGCATATTTATACTTGCGATATGAATCAAGGGGAAATACTTTGAGGTCCGAATGGATCAACTCAAAGGCATAGTTAGTGTGACGCTCATTTGGAGGGAAACTCCTGTTAGGCATTTTGCCTTTGATACATCTGGGGCATACTGGGACCTCATTGGGAATTTTTACATCGTCAGAGAAGCCTTTGGTGTGCTTCTTCATCTGACGGAGGGCTTCTTTGCCAGGGTGACCAAATTGTTTGTGTAGAATGTTGTAAGAAATGAGGAAAATACAGTCGTTGTGTTGATCTTTTAAGGGTAAGGCTTTAATAGAGTAGAGGAATTTTGCTACACCATCTGGTAGGAAGGGAGCTAGTTCCTTGCCATTGCCATATAGCATTGTTAACTGCTTGGCATTCCCCTTAATCAGAGCGCCTTCGGCAAGCAAGCATCCCATGGATACAAGCTTGACGCCACTGTCTGGTATATGTCCTATGTTATATAGAGGTAGGATGCGGCTAATGCCTTGCGAATCTTCCCAACGTATTAGGACTTTCCCTTTTCCTTTTATGAAGATTACTGTTGCAGTGGTGGATACTGGGATCCATTGATCGCACGGTAACTCATCATATTCTACATAATCAGATCGGTCAGGGGTAAAGTGCATGGAAGCACCAGAATCTAATATCCAGACATTGTCCAGATGTTCGTGTCTGCACTTGTACTTTTCCTTTCCTTTGCTAACGTTCGGGCAGGCACACTCATTGAATGCAAAAGCGGAGGAGCAACTAGTATATTGCTCTATTATAGATACATGGAAATTATCTACATTGTCCGGTAATGCTATACTAAGATCTGTGAAAGCAGGGAGATCGATTAGTGTTGTCATTGAATCAATGGATTTATCCACATACGACATTAATACATCTGTGGAGGTGCCCACTCCTAGACCAGCTAGGTCTGCCAACTCCTGGTCGAAGTCCTCGGGGGGGACGGAACTATAGATATCGATTATGTTGTCGAGATCTACTCCATCGTCCACCTCTTCCGAGTTCCACTCGGTGTTGGGTGCCATCTCGATTTGACAGCGGTGGTTCCGACGGCCCCCACGCTTCCTCTTCTTCGACGCCGGTTGTTTCTCAATCAGCTCTTCTCTGTATGTAGGGTCATCATACATTTTGTACAATGCCTTAGTGAGGGGTGGTGGAGAGCGGGGAGGGAGTTCCTCTATCCTTGCGAAAGGAGAGGGGGGTGATGGAAGAGATACAACTGGCATGGTGCCAGCCATGACGTGCACGTCAAGGCGCTGGATGGTCTAACAGGAGGGCTGGATGCCCAACCTATCGGCAAGGGTGAAGGCCTGCTTGATCCTAGGATCAGCAGCAGGGCCGTACATGCCTTGGTAGGCACGCACGGACTTATGGGTGTTGGCCCGTGGGTTGACGGCAAGGGTAGGGCCATCCGTAATCGGGGCCTGGAGAGAGAAAGTGGCAGAGGCGATCTGGGGAGCCTCTGCCATTGCTGCAGCGTTTGCTTTGGGCTTGGTGCCCTTTCCTCATTTTTGGTGAGGTTTCTTGTCCTCGCCGCCTTGTTGCTGCGGCTTTTGTTGCTGCTGCTGGAAAGTGGGCTCTTTGCCCTTCTGCTTGACCGCAGAGACCTTGTTGGCCGATTGGCCAGGTTTTCCCCTTGCGAGGGACCTTGACTCCCAGGAGAGGATGGCGGTGTTGTGGATTTCCCCTACTTTGGGTACTTTCTTCGCTTGTGCCATCATTTGGGAGATGATGTCCATCATGGGGGGAAGCTTGGTGAGGACCAGCATGGACTGGATATCCTCGGAGAATTTGTATCCCGCTGTTTCAAGGCGGCCAAAGAGAGTAGTGACCTTTGTTAAGGCCGGAGCTGGGTGAGAGGAGGAGGGAATGGTGGTGTTGAGAAGCTCCCGAAAGAGCGTGTATGTGGTAGCGAGAGAGGAGCTTTGATACTCCTTCTTGATGGCATCTATCAACTTCCCTGCCACGTCGTGGGAAGCGAAGTGCTAACGGATGTTGTCTGTCATGTGGAGCTTGATAGAACCTATCAACTGGTCGTTTGCACGGTACCAGTCGATGAAGTTCTTGTACTCTTCAGCACTCGCAGATGCGGTGAGAGCAGTGGGAGGTGGGACATAAGTCACCCAGAGAGAGCCAGAGGCTTGAAGGTAGGCCTTCATTGTGGGCCACCATGTGTTGAAGTTGGAGCCATTGAAAATGGGCATCCTGTTGTCCTTGGAAGTCGACATGTTTGATATCTGCAACATTCATTAGCATAAAATGCAAGAACAGAGAATTCAAAACGGCATAGTTTCCCCCTCTTCCAGATGGCGGTCAGCCGATTAAAGCGACCAGTGACATCCAGCATAGGTTCACCCTCTTCTCTAAGTAGCGATCCACCTAGTCTGCTTTTCAGCGACATTGGTGGTTTAGCGGTACTTGGAAGAGACTGGGAGCAGAGGTGTACTTAGCGCATATCCAGGTTTCCCTAGTAACCGGCCAATGTTCAGCGATAGAGAGGAGCTTTCGCTCACTCTCCAGTGACCAGAGGCTAGCTACCGGGGCTCATAACCTGTTGGGAGTATGGCATAGCAATGTCTATGGAGGAAGGGTTGCCAGTACTCACTGGATAGTGCTTGGTAGGTTGCTGCTTAGAGGATGATCGTGGTACAAACACAAGAGTCTCTATTAGAACTCCGAAGTGGAGTTCCAATTATCTACTACATGTGTGTGAACTATCTACTATAATAGCGTACGTTCAACAGCTAGACACTCTGCTATACTGGGACTTGGACCTGTGGGAAATGAGCAGCCAGGAGAGGAAGGTGTGCGGCTGTGTAGTTGTACTCAGTCGCGTAGAAGAGACAACAGACTGATATTAGGTTACCTGTATAGTTGTACTACAGTCTGGTAAGCTAAGAAACAGATAAGATAATCTCGAGTGAACATACCTCAGTCGTGTAGAAGAGATAACGGACTGGGGTTTACAAGCGCTATATGGGCCTACTAAATACTGTAAGTGCTGGCAACAAGGCACTGATGTGCTGCATGAAACAAAAGTTTGTAACTATGTTTTATCAGTCAGAAAGTCAATCAAATATTCAATCAGTCAAAGTATCTAAGTTACGAATGGTCATACGACCTGATATCGTGCGTTCGCACGCGCGCGTCTCGCTTGAGTTCGGTCCGGATGTGGCTGCGTATGTGCTTGGTAATCTAACACTCCCCCTCAAGCCATGCACAGGCCAAGCTCCATGGCAAAGTGCTTGACTTTTGGGGAGGGCAACGCCTTAGTCAGCATGTCGGCAACCATGTCGTCGGTGGGGCAAAGAACTAAGTGAATCTTGCCGTCGTTGATAACCCAATGGATGAAGTGGAAATGAATGTTGATATGTTTAGTATGAGCGTGGTACTGGTGATCTTTCGTGAGAGTGATCACCAATTGGTTATCCGAAAATAGCGTAGTCGCATCGCTAGCTGGGATGACGGTGTCGATGCCAAGCTCGGCAAGAAACGAGCAAAGCCAAAGCACTTCCTTAGTGGCGTGGGTGGCCGCTATGTACTCGCTCTCGGTAGTGGATAATGAGACGATCTCCTGCTTCTTCAACGCCCACGAGACAGCCCCACCATCAATGAGGAACGTGTAGCCCGACACGGCTCACCTGTCCTCTGCCATGCTGCCATCTGCGTCTGAGTAGCCTACTAGGGCGTGTCGAGCGCCACCGTATGTAAGCCTGAGATCCAGCGTCCCGATCAGGTATCTGTAAATGTGCCGAATGGCGTCCCAGTGCAGCATGCCGGGGTTACTCGAAAAGCGTGAGACTGTGGAGACAGCATATGAAATATCGGGCCAAGTGCCTAGCGCTGCATACATTAGCGATCCCACAGCTTCTCGATAAGGGATGTGTGCCATAGCAGCATGTTTGGCACCAGTGGATGGGGATTGAGCAGATGAGAGCTTTGCTTGGGGCTCCATTGGCATAGACACAGGCTTGAGTTCGTCGAAACTGAAACGGCATAGGATTGACTCTAGGTACGAACGCTGCAATAGCATGATGGTGCAGTCATCTTGATTGTGCATGACTTCGATGCCAAGCAGCCAGTGGAGTTCGCCAAGATTGGTAATCTCGACTAACTTCTGGATCCGTGCCTTGAACTCTAAAATCAAAGCAAGACTGGATGCAGCAATCGTACAATTGTCAACATGCACAACAATGATGATGATGAGCTTGCCATTCCAACGCAGAAACACTGCCTGATCAACCTCGCACTGCCTGAATCCCATAATCTTCACCAAGATCTCCACCAACTTCTGATACCATCTTCTGCCACTCTGCTTTAGCCCATATAACGTCTTGCATAATTGGCAGACGCAGCTCGGGTATTTCAGGTCGGAATAGCTGGGTGGCTGACGTATGAAGATGCGTTCCTTGTCCTGTAGCTCACCGTTTAGATACGCTCCCTTGATGTCGATCTGGTGTAATTCTAGATCTAATCGAGCAGCTGTGGCAAGGACTGTCCTGATTGATGCCAACTTTGTGATGGGCGCGTATGTGTCGAAGTAATCGACTCCTGGGATCTGTGAGAAACCCTGTGCCACGAGGCATGCCTTGTGACATACGATATTGCCAGCGGCGTCTTTCTTGGCGTGGAACACCCATTTGGAGCCGATGATGTTGGCACCAGCTGGCAGGTCGACTAATTCCCACGTCCCAGCGTTCTTTAGAGTAGTTAGCTCCTCCTTGATACCACACTCCCATTGTGGCCAATCAGGGCACTGTTTCGCTTCAGTGAGAGAAACCGGTTTGAGTGTCTTAGCCTCGGCAATAACATCATTAAGCGCAAGAGTGAGTTTGGCATCATCTACGGCCGAAAGGACATGATCAGCCAGTTCTGGCTGTTCTGAGATCGGATCAGGGAGTTGAACTCTGCGAGGCAGTGTGGCATCTGCAGCTTTTGTTACGTTTTCTTCTTCTCTTACCCCTATACCCGATTACCTTCCCCGAATACTTCTCCTTTCGACCATATGATAACCTTTCCTTGATCTTATACGTTTGTCTCACGACCCGGACGCTATTTCCGTT
>JBBPKO010000085.1:0-59639 GCA_038089295.1 Xerocomus amazonicus
GCCGCATCGGATGTCTTTGATGACGATGGACCTATTCGCTTTTGTTCTCTATGGTTCGCGAATTTTGAGGATCCGAGACTGCAAGACACGTTGAAGACCGCAGTCGCCCGGATACCTTCGAGAAAATTTGTTTTCCTTTCTCACCAACTTTCGGCCCGCATTTCGCAGTCTTCACTAGGCGAGTTGCCCGCCAGCCAACAAATACTTCAAAATCTCGTCATCCGAATGTGCCAGGAACATCCCTTCCATAGCCTATATCAAGTGTACTGCATCCGGCCCGAGAAATCTGGGCAGTCCTTCCCTAGAAGACTGTCTAGTCGTCACGAACCAACTCTATCGCAGGCACAACTTGATCGCTCAAGTGCCGCATCCGACATCTTTGACCGACTGTTAAACGATCCGCGATTTTCTGCTCGTGTCAAAGCAATCGAACAGGTCTGTGATGCGTCTATCGAGTGGGCGAAGTATCCCGTCAAGGACAACCGAGCTATCAAGAAAGAAAAAGTCAAGGGAACATATCAAGTTCCGGACCACCTCGTGATTCGGCGGCTTCGCGATATTCAGGTGCCAGTTGTCACCTCCCACCCAACTATCGATGTTACCTTGAAGTATGACTGTTGCGTGTGGATCAGCCACTATGACACCACTTTTACGACAGCAGGAGGTATCAATCTTCCCAAGATCAGCACGTGTTATGGTTCCAATGGTGAAAGATACAAGCAACTGGTGAGTAATTAATGTACGTCCGTTTTCCCCAAGCAAGTTGACTACGTTTTCAAGTTTAAAGGCGGGAATGATGACCTGCGTCAAGACGCTGTCATGGAACAGGTTTTCGACTTGGTTAATGTTGTCCTCGGATGCGACAGAGAGACCAAAAAGCGCAACCTCAAACTTCGTGGATACACGGTCTTGCCTTTGGCAGCTCAAGCTGGTGTTCTTGAGTTTGTTGGTAACACGGTCCCGCTTCAAACATGGTTAGGATTAGCTCACCCAAGGCAAGTAAGGGTGAAGATATCCACCGAATGAGTTCACATCTGTTCTTCTCAAGATATCGTCCTGACGACCCCAAGCATACTGAGATCCTCGCGGGTCTCAAACAAACACGAGAACGTCACCAAGGCAGGATAGATGCAATGGTCGCACACTTCAAGGAAGTTTGCGCCAAGACAGCGCCTGTCATGAGACATTATTTCACCGAGAAACACAAATCACCTATCTCATGGTTTGCTATGCGACTCAATTACATACGGAGCGTTGCGACCACGTCGATCGTGGGTCACATTCTGGGTCTAGGTGATCGTCATGTATCCAATATTCTGATGGACAACGGTACAGGGGAGGTTGTACACATTGACCTAGGAATTGCCTTTGACCAGGTAAGCATCCTGCACACTCCCTTCCGCGTGTTTATCTAGTAGCATGCTAGGGAAAGCTGTTGCGGGTCCCGGAACGCGTCCCGTTCCGAATGACGCGTGACATGGTGGATGGAATGGGATACTCGGGCACTCAAGGTGTCTTTCAGCGATGCGCAGAAGAAACCCTGCGTGTTCTGCGCGAGCGATCCGATGTCATCATGACCGTACTCGAAGTTTTCAAGCACGATCCGCTGCACTCTTGGTTGGTTCTTTTCAATTTTTTTTTTTCCTTTTCCTGTCTAGTCCCGTTCTCTTACTCACACAACTAACCCTATCAGGACGGCGAGTGAGCTCAAGATCAAAAAAATTCAGGATAGCACAAATGAACCCGCTGGACATGTCCCTGCTGACAATTCGCGGTTCGGAATGGCTCATGATCCCGGACTGAGCGCCCCCGTCAACGAAGCAGCGGACCGTGCACTCAACTCTGTGGCTCGCAAACTGGACAAGTCCCTCAGTGTTGAGTACACGGTCAACGAGCTTATCGCGGAGGCGACGGACATTGTTAATTTGGCTACGATCTATCACGGTACGTTGAGAAGTTCAAGTGCGCGACCTGACCCTGATTCGAAGAATACCCATTCATCAGGCTGGAGCCCTGATTATTAAAATAGGATTTACTAGATTGACATGCATGATAAGATTGCTGCCAACACAAACGTTTGTACAGTCCATCGAGATCTCTCAGTTCTACGGTCTAAGTAACAAAGAGTACATCACTTTGATTCAATTGAAGGCCAAAAGATGATTCCACTCTGCGTATTTCGAGACTAGTCTATGGGAAAAGCCTAGGTAGAGACCAGCATGTGAAGGTATTACAAAGTCAAGGATATAGAAGAGAAACCCCAAAACGGGATGTACGAACGTAACACTGGAACTTTCGGGATGCTAAAACGGGTAGGCATTTCGAGTAGAAGAATGGAAAGGAATGCAACGTATCAGAGTGTGCGACAGTAAATGCAAAAAAAAAGGACGACAGAAAGCGTGGTAGATATCGTCCTTACCGGACCAATGGTCGTAAATGGGCCACGCCCACAATACAGTGTGGGGATTGGTTACTTGGATTTCGCAATTTCACGGGCCGCTTTAATCAACGGAGACAGCGTACGAAGAGGCTCACAGAGTTTGAAAAATGGATGCTGAGCCTCGTTAAGTATGATACATCCAGTGACTAGGAAAAGGAACTCACTTCCAACAACTGCGATGCCGTAGGCCGCTTTTCAGCGTCGACCTCCAAAGTTTTCGCCAAGTAGTCACTGAATACGGGTGAGAGTGCCTCTGGGTTTGCGATGGTAGGTGTGCCATTCGTTGCAATCAAGTATAACGCCTTCAGTGGATTTTGATTGAGATATGGCGGTTCACCCTCAATCATTTCTGGAAACGGAATGAGGAAATTGGACGAATGGGACGGATCCGGACTTGCCTATGGCCATGATGCCCAGACTCCATATATCTACTTTGGGGCCATACTCTTTGCGAGTGACAACTTCGGGTGCCATCCAGTATGGGGTCCCGACCATAGTTGTACGCTTAGAATTGTTAGGGTCCGATATTTGGGCACAAAAGCCGAAGTCGGCTGGGTAGATGTCAAAACAAATGGTACCTGTACACAACCACCACAATCACGTACTCAGTTTTATGTCGCCATTCATGCTGAGTAAAACGTTGTCACTCTTGATATCACGATGGATGACGCCATGTCTGTGCAGGTGTTCAAGACCCTGGGCGGTTTCCCTTGATACGGCTGCTATCTGTCCTTCGGTCATCAGATTGGCCGTCACGACATCGGTGAGCGATCCTCCTTCCATGTACTCCATGACAACCCAGAGGTCGTTCTTGTGTAGGAACGAATCAATGTAATTGACGATGTTGGGGTGTCGAGAGGCTCGCATGACAAGAATCTCGTTAATGATCAGATCCTTCTTGGGCTGCTTATCGAGATCCATTTGCTTGATCGCCACGGACAAGTTCGTCCCGACCTGATACGCAGTATAGACACCACCGGAAGCACTGTGATGACAGATCGTCAGCAGCGGTAGCGAGAAGTGACAGAAAGCTTACCCCTGGCCAATCTTGGACAAATTCCGGTAAAGCTTTGTTGGGTCGGCATCGGTACATATTTGCTGCAATCGCCGGATGATGTCGTCTGTATTGTCCTTGTCCTTTTTCTCCCTTCGTCGGGGGGTAGCCACTCCGGCTGTCTTGGCCAAACTGGCAGCAGCGGGGCTGGGCTGCTGGGCTTGCTGAGCTGCCCTTGAATCCTTTTCCCTAGTGGTTTGTGGGCCTTTAAGTGTGATATCAGATCGAGATGAGTGTTTAGAAGGTGCTTTTGGCGCACCGGGCTGGAGGGGTGCTTGGGTGGGGTTGGTACCAACGCTTGGGGGACGTCTTGTTCTGGTGGTGGTGTTAGCACGCCCAAGTTCTTGGGGCTTGCTGGTCCGGACGGGAGTACGCTGTGAGGCGGAGCGATCGAGGGCAGGCATCGCGGTGGTGGGTGGTGCGGGTGCGGGGCGGTAGGAGCTGGGAGAAGGTGCGGAAGGGGACGACGAAGAGGTAACGATGGGAGACGGGATAGACTTCTTTGGCGGTGGCGGGGCAGGACGCTGAGAGGGAGGGGATGTGCAAGGAGAGGGAGACAAGGAGATGGACACGCACCAACGTCTGGGGGTTCGGATCGGCGAGTGTCTTTTGGGAGGAGAGGTAGAGGGTCTCCACGGCGCCCATCTTGTCCCACACGTCGCCGTGGCCTTCTTGATAGAATTTGACGATGTCCATGACGGCCTGGGGGTTCTTCTCCTGCTCTGATCTGGAGATGCCGCTTTCCTGCAAGAGCTGCTGCCACTCCTTTGGGAGACCGGTGAATTCGCCGGTGGAGGAGTTGAAGCCGACATGGGTGAGATGTACGGGATCGTAAGGGGTGCTGATTTCTGGGCGCTTTGAGGTGTTGAGAAAGTCAGTCATGAAGCCCAACATGCCCTTTTTCGATTTGGCAGCTACTGTACCGCTGCGGGATCTTGTGCCGGAGGAGAGGAGGGAGGGGGTGAGGGGGTCGATTGAGGAGACGGGGGGCAGTGGATCCTCTGCTGTGGAAAAGGGAAGATCGAGGGGGATGGATGTAGTAGCGGGTACGGAGAGACGCCTTGACTGTGGGGTGGAGGGGAAGAGGTCGTTGAGAGTTGCGGTGTTGGCGCGGGAAGGGCGGGGTGGAGGGGAGACCATTGGACCTGGTTGTGAGGACGACGAGGACGCAAACGGGTCCTGGTCGACACGGGTGGTGGGTGGCGCTGATGAAAGACTGTGCTTGCGTGCACGAGGTGGAGGTTTCTGGAGGGAGTTGCGCACTCTGTCCGAGGGTGTCTTTGACCTGAACGATGGAGGGGGCGGCGGGGCCTGTCTCGTTGGCTGAAACGCCGCTGGATCGTGGTAGTTTGCAGCGGCGGCGGCGGTGACTGCGTTCAGGTTGGCGTCTTTGAGAAGCTCAGAATATTCCTGAATGGACTCTCGAGACGGACGATGGTACTCGATCGTAATCTTGGACTGTCGTTTGGACGGTTGGTGGTGGTGGAACGGCCTCGTCGGATTGATGGCGGACATGGCGAACAAGAAGGACCAGAAAGAACTCGAACTCGATAAAAAAAAAATACCCAGCTTGGCTACCGTCGCGAGGCGATGAATGCTTGCTTGTTGCTCATGTTCTATCTCTTCCGATCTCATGTCATGCAATCTTCACCTCTGAAACGACCCAGACACGCCTCCCCCAGAAAGCACGACGGAAAAAACATCGGTCGTCGTCGTGCACCCCGTCAAGGACCACCTCCATCAGACGCAGTCGGTCCGAAACCACCCAGGCTCCCAAAGCGCATGACAGCCCTGCTCCTTGGCTTTTGTGGTACAGGCTGTAGCGGCATGCAAATGTGTGTCGTATGAACATGTTGTGTCCCCTTCACGTCGAACACCCTTAATCCAGCCAACCAAACGTCAGGACAATCGAGAGTGTCTTATTCGACGCCCTCGTCCGTGCAGGCGCCGTGTCCATGGACAATGCTGATGATCCCACCAAAGTGCGTCATCTATCCACTCTCTCCAGTCAATACAAAAATGCCATTCACAGGTCGGTCTCGGACGAGCTGCTCGCACAGATGCTGGCGTCCATGCAGCAGGCAACGTCGTCTCCATGAAGTTGATCGTCCATATTCCCGGTGTCAGCGATTGGGTGTCTCGCATCAACGAAGAGCTCCCACCAGAAATACGCATATGGGGTAAAGTAAGTCTGCTGTTTCTTGATGCCGCATACGATAATAATGTCTGCCAAAAAGGTCCGTGTTCAGAACGGATTCAACGCACGACTGTACGACCTCCTTTGTTCCCGGCCTGGATGTTCACCAATGTCACCAGATCTTGCGATAGTCGCAAATATACCTATTTCTTTCCTTCCTATCTATTAATCCCACCCAAACCAACCTCAGCCTTTGTGCGTAACCAACATGCCGCAACCACTTCACAGGACTTGACTAGTCATATCCCACCCCATCCCTTCTGGGATTATCCGGATACTGATTCTTCCAGCCTGGAAGAAGATCTTGCTCGAAAGCGACAGTGGAGGGTCGACATGACCATCATTGACCAGCTGCGCGCAACTGCAAGAAGGTTCGAGGGCACCCACAACTTCCACAACTTCACCGTCGGTCGTGACTTTCTGGATCGTAGCAGTCAGCGTCACATGATTAAAATTCAAGTAAGATACCTCCCTACCATTTACCCAAATTTTATCGACTTGTCTCTGAAAGATCGCGGACCCCGTAGTGTACGGTGACACGGAATGGGTCAGTGTGCTCTTGCATGGACAAAGCTTTATGCTACACCAGGTACGTCTTACCATGAATCCCCAAGATTGTACATTTAGAACAAGTCCAGATCGTGAGTTTAACTGTGATTGTCGTGTCCACACCCTAACTGCAGGTCAAACCAGCGCAAGATGATGTCTGCTCTGGTTCTATCTTGTAGGACAGGAACTCCTGCTGAGATCATCGACGAAGTAGAGTCTCGTTACACTTTAGCTATGTCCGGTTTACTGATTGTACCCAAGCTCTACGGCCCACGAATGGTTCTCGTGCCCAAAATGCCTGCTTTAGGGCTACTTCTCGAGTATCCCATTTTTGATTCCTACAACCAAAAGGTAGCCACCGCCAACGAACGGGAAAAGTATGACGACTCGCACGTCGACTTTCGTTCGCCGATTGACTTTGAGCAATACCGAGAGACGATCGATGCGTTCAAGCAAAGGTTTATTTATGAGGAAATGCGTGCGACGGAGGATCAACACGGCATGTATGCACTTTTTTGCGGTGTTCACGAGACGCGAATGTTTGACGGAGCGCATAGATTTGATGCTTGGCTCCGATACGTGGACGGTTACGAGGGAAATGATCTGTTGTATTTGAACCCGAAGGGTATCATTCCTGCAACCGCTGTCATCAAGGACGTCAAGAGAAGACCCAAGCCCTTCAAAGAGAGCAAGCGGTTTGACGTTACCAACATAAAAGTACTCAACGATGCTCTATCACCTCAGGAGAGCGAATTAGAGGAAGAAAACATAAGCAAGCCAGAGCTAGAAGACTTAGAAGGGTAGGCTTAGCACCCAGCCTCGGGGAATCACATCAGACTGGCGTTTCAGCACTTGAAGTAGACTACTTGACACAAATAATCCCTAAAGATACATGGTGGTCTTCAGTCACGACTGGAACTTGCGCATCGTTTGAATTTCGTCCAGCAGAGTTTGGAGTCTGTCGTCGTCGATCTTGACAAGACTGACCGAGCGCGCGAATAAGTACCCATCGATCCGCCCCTCTGTTTGGTCGCGCTCAGACTTACCTCGGTATAACGCTCTTGGCTTCCTCTGCGGTCGCCGGACACAAGTTGGCGATCTGAGCCGTCTCAAACTGCGTCAATCCTGGCTCACGACGCAATGTTCTATCCGATTGTTCTTGAATCAGTCGATATGACACTGGTGGAAAATTAAAGAGATACTTGCTCTCGAACGGCACTCGCCGAATCAGTCGTGCTGAACTTGGCAAACGTCTTGACGTACTCGAGTGTTTTGTTGTAGACGCTACCGTTGTCATGAATGAAAGAAATGAGGGTGGTCCTGAAAACGTACGCAGTGTCCGGTGCATCCTTGTCCCTGTTCTCGAGCAAATACTTGACCTCAGAGATGAGCAAACAACCGGCATTGTTGAATTCTTGACATAGGTTACGTCGAGTCCTGACATGAGTTCCCACCGATGCGAATGTACACACCTGCTCCGAGTTTCAACGCAGACGCGTCCTCCTCCTCTGCATGTGTCCTGTGACGCAAACGAGTAGTCATGATAAAAAATGTACGGAGACGCCTAACATTTGTTTGGCAACAGCTTTAGAAACAAACAAACCTCTCACATCGTTCGTTTTATTACATGTTTACAAACATTTTATATTATATATCTAGTCGTAAAACAGTTCAATCCTCGCGTGCTACAAGCCACAAAATTAACAGCATCGAAACGTTACCCGTTAGGTGGCCAATGCTACGTGAGCAATGCCATTAGTCACGCCAACCGGGACCTCAGTCTGATTGTCCTCCACTGAGAGTAAGGCAACCTTGTCAACCAGTATCGCATTGGCGACAACCTCTCCACGCAATCTTTCCTTGTCCTTCTCAACTCTGTCTAGGTGGCCTGGGATGCGATTTGACGCCACACCACCAGTCTTCCAGATGCCCTTGAAGCACTGATGTTCACCGTTGCCTTGCACAGACGGCCGTTCCAGTGTAATATCAGACTCGTCCAGCTTACCGGTCAAGTTAATGGCTGGAGCACCTATCATAGGACTTGAATGGTTCGCAAGCACATTTGCAGTTGTATTGTTTCCTGGCATGAGTATGGAACGATTCAATGACGAATTGTTCCACACTCCATTCACTTGTGTGCGTCTCTCCGCCGCAGCGTTTACCGAAAGCGGTGGGAAATCTGCTGGCTGAAGTGGAGGTGGAATTTGCTGAGCTCGTTGCCCATTGCTGCGAGCGGGCGACATGTTCCGAGAATTTGCGGAATGTTCGTGATGCCGATGGGTAGAATGCAAAGTGGGCTGGGGCTTAAGGCCAACAGCCCAGTCAGGTCTTGCAGGAAGTGGGTGTTGTGATGACATCGACGTGTATGTTCTCCGCGAAGATGACGTGGAAGATGACTGAAAAGACACGATCAAGTTAATTTGCCGCGAGTTATGGATAAAATGAAGCCGTGAGGAACAACTCACGGCTGGAGACGACGCCTCGTCACTCGCCGGTGTTCTAGCACCAAAGTTTCCATTTGTATTTCCAGGGTGTCTTCTTATCGTTGAGCTTAAACGGGGACCAACAACTTCGCCACTTCCACCAGGTCTACCAGGGCTGCCATTCACTCCGAATCCCCCCATGCCTATCCCGGGGCCGTAACTCCACGCACTCCGCGCGGGGGGAGCACCCCTGGGTTTGGACCCCATCACGGAAGACTGCTGGCTCATAGCACCGGGGAATGAGCGGCCAGTAGCATACGGATCGTGTGTGCTGTTGTATTCGGGAGAGTATGGTGCTTGGTTCCTAACCGGAGAAGACGATGGTTGCATGGGGTGCATAGGGGGGGACGGGTAGTACGGCGGCATCGGATAGGGTCCATATGTTGGAACGGGAGGTGTGTAAGTCGAGTACTGGGAAGTAGGGGTTGATATGGGGGGACTCGTAGCAGGGAGAGGTTGGTGTTGGACGGGCGGGTGGGTAGGTGGCGATGAGTGCCAAGGGTAGGGAAGGTAAATTCCCGGTTGCTGAGGCGGTTGTTGAGATGGGTAAATGTCAGCCTGGTTGGAAGGACTGCTATCCGCATTCTGCGCAGTGGGCTGAGGAAGGGGGTAAGGGTATGTTGAATAGAAATGGTAGGGAGGGATGTAGTTCGGCGCAGGCGGAACCGGTTGCGGGTATGTGTACACATATGGGTTACCGTAGGTGGCAACCTGAACTGGAGCCTGAGATAGGTCGTAAGCTACTGTGGGTGGGGAGGGTTCGTACAACGTAGGGTATTTAAAAGATGAAGGAGAAGGAGCTCGTGAGCCACGAGAACTGCTCGACCCGTTAAAGCCTGGGCCGGTAGAACGAAGACTCCGCGATGACGATCCATTGGAACGACGACCATCCTTTCTGTCTCGCACGACGGGCCCAGACCATTCGCTCTCTGTTGTCGGTGAGCTTACCGAGTCATCTATATCGCCGATGCTGCTGGTTTCACCTGCACTGGTCACTGAACCTGACGTGAGGCTGACGGTAGAGGAACTAGCGCTGACGTCCTTTTCCTTTCCTCTTTCTTTTTCGTCAAAGTCCATGAAAATCCTGGAACGAGCCTCATTATAAGCAGCTTCTCTTTCGGCAATGGTCTTGTGCTTTTTGCTGCTTCCGGTGGCATTACTTCGCCCACCAAGGCTGCCAGCCTCGGACGGCTCTGGATCGGAAAGTTCGGCATCTTCATCGGCTACAGAGCCGGCTTGTGAATGGGGTTTAGTACGTTGGCGGTCGGTGGGAGATCGACGCATGATTTTAAAAGTGGGCTGTGTGGGCGACTGAGCTGGGACAAGCTCTGCAATACGGCGGGCAGGGCTGGGGAGATGAAGGATGAGTAAACCGAGGGGAGGTACGACACGCCGAGAATCACTTACATTCTGCTCTCTGAAGTAAGTAGTACAGTGATGATTTTGGTGACCAAGTCGGTTTCTGGTGCTAGCCTGTAATAGGAGGAACATCTGTGGACGAGAAGTCTTTGATAAGAAGTGTTTGGCATTAGATCAATGCGGGGCCTAAGGGATTGAACCATCAGCATCAAGGGCCAGCGTCTATTCGCAGGGGGAAGGAAGAGGGGAGAAAAAAACCGACCTGCGATCGTGGATTAAGCTTTCCATCTGCTCTCCGAGCTTCAGGACGTATATTCTATCTTTACTTTTGAGGGCCTCGACGATCTGAGGATCGACATCTGAGAGGGGGGCGGAATTTGGGCCGCCGGTGGAGTCAGAGTCGGCTAAGGGCTCTGAATCGGACGGAGAGGGAGAGTGGGTGCATGGGGCGTCGAGGATGACGGGGGGGAAGGAGGATGGCTGGAAGGGTGGAAGGGTCATGGAGAACGACGAGAAGAAGAGAAAGTTTGAATACGAGGCGGGGGTGCGGGCGGGAATATCTGGCGGAGGATGTGAAACGTCAATGTTGACGATGCATTCTACCAAAGGGCAAAAAGGAGGAAGAACACAAAGACTCGAACCCCCTCTCGTGGGAACACTGGGCAGTGCCATCCACACCATGTCATGCCGATTTATATTCATTCTTAGCTCTACCTAGTAGCAAGAAAAAAAAAAAACCGAAAAAAAAAGCCATCTAGTGCTACAGTCCATCCGTCGACGACGGGTACATAACTTGGTAAATATTGAATCCAAGACTGTCTCGTTCGTCAGCAAATATCCGCCCTCGTGTGCACGTGCCACCTACCAGAACACGAGGATACAGCATCCGTACACTGCCAGTGCCAGCGCCCCCCTCACCAACAACCGGCTCTCTCTTGGATCTCTCTTAGCAAGCTGTCCAACGCGTCAGGCAAGCAACGCAGCGGGCAACCCTCCTACCTTCCAGAAAAAGAGTCCCGGGAGGATGAAAGATATCGTCGTCGATCCGGTGGACCCAACAAACGAGAGAACTTTCCATATCGGCATATCAATCTAAAGAACCGCCATGCACTCTCGCTCACTTACCCAACTGCAAGTCGTCCGTGTTATAAGCAATGATGAAGCCAAATAAAATGATAGTTCCGGTCAACAGTGTATGCTTCATCATCGACATCCCTCCATCTACATGTTCATCCACGTCTTCATCTTCGTCGTCTAATCTCTGCTTGGTGACAGTTCCTCCCTGAAAGATCTTGTCCAAGCAGTTGCGACACGGATGCACCTGCAACGGATAGGAAAATACAATAAGGACAACAATGGCGAGCTGTCCGACTGCGATGAACAGTGAGGTAGAGGGGTACATCGCTATAATGTTCGCGCCAACCTATTTCAGCCAACACTCGTCAGCCGAAAGAAGTGAAAAAAACGCGTCGTTGACTGACATTCGAACCAAAGGTCAAGTAGCCAAATACCGCAATGATCTCGTAGACGACCACAGCCCCTCCGATAGATGAACCAATGACTGTGTTGATACGCTGCTGCGAGTTCGTCTTCAGTTCATTGTAAATCGGGAATATCTGACTTGTTGTCAGTATCGTGCCAAAAATGACGAAAAAACGTCTCACATTCTGTGCGCACGTAAACGCAAACACCTGGACAGGGAATGTCGCCACAAAGTTGGATGTGAAATGGATCAGGCGGATTTCACCCGCCTGCGGAGCACCTTTCAGCGGTCTGAAGTAACACTTGATAACAATGACCACAAGGTATACTAACGAAAACTCTCAATACCAATCGATGGAACAGTTAACAACACGGCTCACCAACAGAGAACATTGCAATGTAACTCGTGTATCTGAGACTGTCTAACTTGCGAAGAAACGAAAGCGGTACAAGCAATAACATAGCGAGTGTGATCCAGCTATGACCGGACAAGGCCCACGCCGGGGGATTTGTGTCCGGCGAAGTCAAGTCGTGGAACAATGATGCGACAACATTGGGCATCAATGACTTGATGATGATGAGATAACTGGTGAAGGATTAGCACAATGTATGCCTTGCAATTTTTGTTTATATGGACACGTGCCTGACAGAAACGCCAAAGCACTTGATGGCGATGGCCGCATCAAAGAAAACGGCCGCCTGAGGGAACGTGATTTGCGCAATAGCAAAGAACGAACTTTGCCGATGTGGGGTGGAACGTGCGCAACGGGTGAGCAGGTATAGGCCAAATGCACCAGCTGCCCCAGACAGTGCACACGTGAGTGTTCCTGGAATAATCCCTGCAGACGCCATGGCCTGGAAGATGTGGCACATGAGAAGATGAGTCGTTGAATGTGGATGAACTGGGAACTAACCAGAGGGAATGTGACCATGCCTACAATCAGGAGTCATGAGTTGCCACTACTGTGAGCGAAGAGTGACCCACCACTCCCAATAATCGTGTTTGAGAGGTTACTGATAGAGCTAATAAGGCTCGCATGACCCTGTCGAGACTTTGAGAGGAGAACAGAGCCCTCGTTGGAGTCATCACTACGCCCGACGCTACGATTCCCGGCAGGACTACGCTCGACTTGCGTCACTACGGCTCCATATGGCTGGATCATCTTGTATGATGCGGAAGCTAACGGAATACCAAGCCTCGAGTGAGAGGACTCGTTACTCCTGCGTGGTGCAAGTACAAGAAGCGCAAGGAGTTGCGCGGTGTGCCTCCGGAGCTTCCGGCCACCGTCTCACACGGCTTTCGGCATCATTTCCGAAATACAGTCTTCTGATCAAAAAAAAACAACGGATAGATAGCTTCTGGGCAACGTAAACGACAAACCATGTCAAATGGAACGACAAGACTCAAAATACATTACGAATCAATGAAAGCATCTTGCTAAAGCCAAAAGCTAATTGCACAGCGACAAAGCGCGTGACGAGTACGAGCTCAATACCGGATCTTGCTCTCGCTACTACCTAGTCTTCCTGCCTGTCTTTCCTGCTGACGGGCGTTCATTCGCTGTTGTCTCAGGCTCGCCATCATCTGTTTTGCAACAGGTGATAGTTCAGACGAAGACGCTGGTGAGGGTGGCTCGTGCAAGTGAGCTGAGTGGAGCGCAAAAGGGCGAATCGGCGTGACAGGTTGGGGAAGCCGAGATAGCACGTCATTCTCCTTCCCATGGGGTGTAAAGCACATGAGATGTTCAGCTCCTATTGACCTCGACTTTTGCTGAATCCCGGGTCGTAGTGCAATAGGGTGCTGCCTCGAGCAATGGATAACTGGATCATGCTTCGACTGCGAGGAACTGCTCGAGCAACCTGATGTTGTTCTCAGCTTGGGAATCTGAGAGTGCATTTCACGCGATGGAGAAACACCAAGGACACCGCCTTCAGCATTCAACTTCTCATTTAAGACAGATTGCATAGGCACGGGTCGCTCTGTCACGGGATGGGTCTTGTCAATAGCCCACGGAACTGGCATTGGCCCGGTGCTCTGTCGTGAGGGTATTTTGGAGGGGACACAGGATCCTCGAGAGCCGCGACCGTTCTGTCCAGAGTGTTGTGGTGGGACGGCTAATGGGGATGAAAATGCAACATCTTTGGGCTGAGGCGCAAAATATACTGCGTCCGTAGGTGATGGAGACTTGTTTGTGTCAGGGGCAAGAGATAAGCGTCGGTGATTGATAGGCGAAGTAGGTTGGAAGGTGTGGGTGTCACTGCGACGAGGAAGAGAAATTTGGGACTGTTTGGTATCGCTAATAGAGGATTCCGCGGAAAAACGTCGGTAGTTGGGTATAGTCGTCTTCAATTGGGGAAGCTTTGAAACTGAACCATCATGGGCCCTCTTTTTATCGCCAAGGAAACCAAAAATCTGGGAGGCACGTTGTGGTGTTATGCAGTTCCCATTGGGCGAGTCGAGTGCTTGCGAATGCGGATGATCGGCGGAAGCGCTCGGTTCGACGTCAAGCGAGGAGAAAGTTTGGTGGTTGGTGGATGAGGTATCGCATTCAATGTGAAGTGTAGTCTTGTCATCAAAGGAATGAATGTGAGTAAAATGAGTGTCCACAGGGGTCTCAGGGCCAATGGAAGACACTGAAGAATTGGCATCGGTCTCACTGCGGACTTCGTCAATTTCTTCGGGAAACGAAAGTCTATCTGGTACTAACCCAAGAAACTTTTCTGCCCAGGATATGTCACCCTCCGTGCTGTTCCTCAACGCTCGTGAAGATGGTTGTCCAAGTAGCTGTCGCAAAGTGGATCCAGTGCGACGCCTTTGAACATGACCGTCCTTATAAGGGGACGGTGTGTTTGAGAAGAGAGCAGAGTTGAGGTGGCCTTCGTTATCGTAATGGTTGAGAAGACTTGCTACGGAAGGGTCCTGACGGAGAAGCATGAGACGGTTCTTATCTCGCGGTGTGATAGGAACACTCTTAGAGCGACGACGAGGGTCTGTGAGCGATCGTTTTGGGGTAAAGGTCGTATCCATGGGAGGGTACGCATTTGGGAATTCGGTACGGCTGTGCACGGTTCGACTACGAATGACGACAGAATAAGTGCTGCGAGCAGAAACACTAGCAATGGTTGTAGATGATGACTTTGGACGGGGAATAACTGAATCGATTGGGTGCGCTTGAAAGCAAACATCATGATTGGCTTCAACAAATGAATTGTAGTTTAGCTTACGGAGGGGGGGTAGAGCGTCAAGTCCAATCCGTGAATCCGACAAGAATCGTCCGGATGAGGAACGCAAGAGACGGCTAACTGCTGCCTCTGCATCACCGTCATCACATGGCTTGAGGTATTCTTGAGCAGGAGGGAGGGATTCGGTGCAAGGATTTCCTGGTGACTTCTTGGATTTCCTACTACCGATGGAAAAGAATTTCTTGAATAGACCCATTGTGATTCAATAGTCGTATCTAGTCGTAAAGCCCAGATGTATGAGCACTGGGGGGCTGGACGTTAACAGACGTAACTTGATCGTAGGAGTAAGAGAGAGAAAAGGATGAATGAACCTCAACTAGAGCCAAATAGAAGGCCAAATAACGCGTCGAGAAGGTCACGTGCATTAATATCCCCTCCCCTTATCTCCTGCCCAGGTCGATGTCGCTCTCCTTGGAAATTGTAGGCAGTACAGTGCGCGATTTCTGCATGCTGGAGCGCAACTTTTTGGCGCATTTCAAGTTAGTCTTACTGCTAATGTTGCTGTCTTCCTCTGCTTTGCTTGGAACACGCCTTTCTGGCCCATCTAGCGAGAAGGAGAGCCTTGGCGGATCCAGCCTTCCTGCAGCCATCATACAGGTTCTCGCTGCACTAGCAACCATTGCGGCGGCCGTCTGGGAATATCACAGCGGGGTGGAAGACTTGCTAAGAGTGAGGGCATTCCTTGCAGTGACAAGGTGAAGACACCTCGTGTCGAGTGTTACACCGTCGCCTCATTTGTTTTCGCAGGGGTCATTTCTTTATTATGGTGTTTGTGACGGTGATGATAGTGGGGACATCTGTGCTGTATATAGTACGCAGTGCATCATGATACATGACAACCGCATTCGACACTGCGTTGTAACTATGTAGAAGACCGAAGGTCACGTGCCGTGGATCAATGAATGAAACCCGGAATTCCGATCACAAGAAAATACTCAGACTCGTCCACCACTTTTCTTTCACTTTTCTTTCCCTCCCATTCATCTCATTCATCATGAAAATTAGCAAAAAAATAGAGCAGTCTACAAAAGAGGGAAAAATCTGGTGGTCTTTCGAATACTTTCCTCCGAGAACAGCTCAGGTCCCAACTAGTTCCAATCCTACCTACCGTTTTTCCTCACACTTGGTTCTCTCTAGGGTCTCCAAAACCTGCTTGATCGTATAGAGCGTATGCGCGCGCTCGGGCCAGAGTTTATTGATATTACTTGGTGAACCCTATTTCCTCTGTATCCTGCCGTCCCCGCTCACCTCCCTGCAGGAATGCTGGTGGTCGGACGTCTGATCTCACATCAGAAATGGTGAAGACATGTCAAGGCTTACTTGGAATTGAGACTTGCATGCATTTGACATGTACTAATATGCCACGCGAGAAGGTTGACATTGCTCTCCGAGTAAGCAAACCAGCACCCGCTTACCCTCCCTCCGAAACTCAAAGTAATGTGTAGGAAGCAAAACAACACGGGTGTCGCAACGTGCTTGCCCTCCGTGGAGACCCCCCCGCGGGCAAGGACGAGTGGGAAGCCGTCGAAGGTGGCTTCGTCCACGGGATCGATCTCGTTAGGCACATCCACAAGGAATACGGCGACTACTTCGACATAGCTGTCCCTGGCTTCCCTCAGAACCAACTTCTTCCACCAGAAGAACGCGAGCTAGAGATGACGTATCTCAAGGAAAAGATCGAAGAGGGCGTTGATTTCATTTTCACACAGATGTTCTATGATGTGGATATCTTTATTGACTGGGTCAAAGCCGTCCGAGCAGCGGGCATAACTATCCCTATTGTTCCTGGCATTGCTCCCATCCAAACCTGGAATGGATTCTTAAAGGCGACAAAACTCGCAAAGACCCAAATCCCTCAGTTCTTCATGGATGCGTTGGAGCCCCACAAGAACAACGACGAAAAAGTTCGCGAGATAGGCACCAAGCTGGTAGCTGATATGTGCCGCAAAATCCTTGATGCCAACCTCGATATCAAAGGCCTTCACTTTTACACCATGAATCTGGAGAAGGGCACTAAGATGTTACTTGAGGAACTCAACTTGGTTCCACGAATTGAGACCATCAAGCCCTTGCCATGGAGACAGGTATGTGTTAATTTCATCCTGCACTGATTCTCACTCAACCTCTTCAGTCTCTCACACCAAATCGCCGACAAGAGAGCATCCGGCCGATATTCTGGGCCAACCGGACAAAGTCTTATTTGTCACGTACAGAGAATTGGGACGAGTTTCCGAATGGACGTTTTGGTGATTCTAGAAGTCCTGCTTACGGCGAACTAGATGGTTATGGTATCTCGCTGAAGCAAACGGTCCGTGTGCTATTAGTCTCTCGTTTTGGGCTTACTGAATTCCCTTTGTTGCCACAGAAGGAGGAAGCTCTGAAGCTCTGGGGCCAGCCCATATCTTTTTCTGATGTTGCTGAGCTCTTTGCACGATTCTGCGAGAAGCAGCTTCTAGCGCTTCCTTGGTCTGATCAGCCAGTTTCATCAGAGACCACTGTCATTGCATCGGATCTAGCAAAGATGAACCGGCTTGGCTTTTTGACCATCAACTCGCAACCAGCCGTTAATGGTGCAAGGAGTGATGATCCACAATTTGGCTGGGGCCCAAGCAATGGATATGTCTACCAAAAGGTCAGTAGACTCCTGTGCTTTCTGCGATAATGGGAGGATCTAATATCGAGTATAGGCATACCTGGAGTTCTTCGTCAATGGTGATTTGTTAGAGCTGCTGATATCTCAAATCGAGCTGGACGCCAATATGACATACTACGTTATTAACAAGCAAGGCGACCTACGAACGAACACCCACTCGGATGGCCCGAATGCCGTTACGTGGGGTGTTTTCCCTAACAAAGAGATTATCCAGCCCACTATTGTCGAAGCTATAAGCTTCATGGCATGGAAGGCAGGTTTTAATATTTGCGTTTGAGATAAAATAATCTGATACCTCTATGACGCACTCTTAGGACGAGGCCTACGAATTGGGTTACAAATGGGCTCATATATATGATGCTGGTTCACCATCACGCAAGCTTATCGTGGATACCATGAATGATTCTTACCTCGTGAATGTGGTTCATAATGACTTTAAGGACGCGGATGCCATATTCGATCCCTTCTTCAAAGCTGGCGAACGATACGCGGCATCTCACCCACAACAAAATCACGTAGCAAGAGCGAACGGTTTAGTCGACTAAGGTGCTACTTCCCTGTTCATTTATTCTTGGAGCCATCCACTTTTTTGTCGCACTTAGCGAACTTTTTCATTGGTATTATGATCCAACTCACCGCATTCATTTCATTATATCACGGGTTCAACCCCCGTAAGTCATCACGCTGTATATCTTACGATATCACTTTGCATCTATGCTCTTTATGCATCAACTGCTGCCTTGTATCACCGACCCCCGCATCAACTGCATATACTCTTGTACGCTCTTCAATATACTTTCCATAGGACGACGGAGTTATGTATCCTACAAGCTCTACTGAGCCCTTAATAGTAGAACTCGCGTACCAGCCTGGTTTCACCATGTCAGGAATGAAAGTTTTTGGATACTAATGACGAGGTTTACAATTATTCGTTACACAAGTCTAGAGCAAATCAGAGAAGAAAAAGTCGGTATTAGAAGGAGGGGGACCAGCCACCAATCCACTGGGTATATCAACTTTTTCGCCAGTGAGATCTGCCGTAGTTATCCACTGAACTTCGGGAGTATAAACAAAACAGGGAGTAAACACATACCGAGAAGCTTGATTTTCAGCCCAATTTCGGTAAGCGCTTTGATATAACCAGCCGTCTCGTCGGAAGTGACGTGTCCGCTATCTCTTCGAAGCATGTTTAGGCCATCCGTCCAATCTGCCCATGTCGATTGGTCGGTGGCGATCTGGTCCGCTAATGACCCTTCGCTCGTGGTCAACAACGAAAACGAGAGTGACGATGGAGCCAGGGACGTGGGCAGATCGACATGGTTGTGCACAGCCGTGGAAGGTGGGAAACATGTACCGGTCGCTATCTGGCTGACTGCGGTAATCTCAATGCGATCTGGAAGATCCTCCAGTCCATTCCTAACTTCGAACTTGGTGGAGCTATCTACATAGTGCAAGTACTTGCAGCCATTATCCTAAGAACGTCTCGGTGAATAAAATACGTGAGCAACAAGTAATCCGTACCAGGCGCATAAATCTCCATGGCGCATTGGGCCGTTTCAGGGTCCCTACCTGCGCTGAAGGAACACCGTTAATAAACCAGGCACCTTGCAACAGGCACTGTAATCGTTGTTGGCGAACAAACTCCGCAGATTCCCTCACGAGCTTCTCCTTGAGATTCCTGTTTAAATAACATGAACACAATGTTCACTTGCAGGGTCGCGTACGTACCGAACCGGAACCTTGCTCAGCAAATCATCCTCGGCCTCTAGTTCTTGCATCTGGCGATCGCGGACGGCGCGATACTCGCATTCCAAGAACTCCTGTTCAAGTGTGTGCCATGGCTTTACGTTTTCTCGCTGCAACGCCACCTTGATCCTTTTCAACGACGGGAATCGGTCAATGCATGTACCAAATTGTGAGACACCAGACCTACTGGCTTCGAGTCAGTGCGATAATTCGACCAAAATCATCACTAGCAGATCCACTTTCGCTCCACATGCGTAAAAAGAAATGCATTGCCAACGTGTGAACTTTGTAGAAGTTGAGAAAGAACGGCTGGAAGGCGGTAGGCGCTGAAACTGGAGAACTTGCTGAATTTTTGAAGTCATCAAGCAGGGAAAATTACACACAAGCTGGCGCGAAGATGGCCCAATACTCGGAGAGTAGCTCTACAATTTCGTTTGACGCCCTGGCTATTGGGCAACGGCGTTCCTCGGGTCGGCCCAGTTGTTCTAGAACGACCTAGTGTCGGATATGAGCGAAATGCTCGAACATGTCCATCAAGCACAGTACTTTGGAAAAGAACTCCGGGTCGTTCTGGACGAAGTTAAACAGACAATCCAAACCAAGAAGGCCGACCTCCTGAAACTCCTCGATTATGCTTTCACTACTGAATCCAATTCTCCTCCATTTGACAACTTGACCGTCTGGATCGGTCTCGTCAGGAAGTTTGCTGCTTTCCCAGACGTACTGAAGCAGGGAATCATGCGAATGCTCTGCCTGAGGCTCTACCAACGTTGTCTTCTTCCGATAGGTTATGCGGATTATGTTTGCTTGGAAATCCAGAATACAGGATGTTAAGTCATCCGTAACATGAGATGACATGAGGCGCTGTTTGCGAATTTCAGTATGCTAGTGCAAAATTGTGTAGATTTGACCTACGGTGACAGCCTTTCGGACATTCAGCTGTTCGAGCTCAGAAATAAATATATCCCATCTGGCATCATTCACATGAGACAAAAGTGAGTTTATCAGCATCAAACTGGAAGGGTGGTGAGTAATAGATCTATGACGACAAAATGGTACATGCCTATTCAATGCCATGGCAGTATCAGCACTTCCTAAACGATTTATGACAGTCTCTAAAGATCCTTTCCCCCTCTGCATCTGTTCAAACACGCATTGGAACCCAAATCTATAGACCGAATCTGGTGGTAGCTGCGGTGGGCCCCTACTTGAACTAGCCGCAACAGAACCAGGAGCATTCATGGGGTCGGCTTCCACAAGCTTCTTCAGGATTGCTGTTGCCGGTCGACAGACATTGATCGGAGAGTGAGATGATGCGAGTATCTGCACTATTTTGAAGATGAACTCGTCACTGAGCGTGGACCAGCCATAATCCAAATCCATCAGATTTTGCACTGCTGTAAGCGCATACTTGTTGGAGAAGAGGTTGAGGACGGGTACTAATGAAGGTAAACTAGGGAGACATACGGCAAGGGTGTTCCCATGTTCAGTATAAACCACCTGGACAAGGGCTTGGAGACCATCACGGTTGAGAAACTCCTGCGCGAATTTTTCCTCCTAAAGACACTTTGGATTGAGCTGGTAGATGGAGAAGATGGATGGCGCACTTTGATAAATTTTTGCAACGAGAAGAGCGACATTCTGAGAGACTTTTCGTCTCGGAAAGTGAGTTTTTGGACAATCTCTGCGGCCTCGATATGAGAGGCGTTGACCAACCTAGAGTGCACAAAGTTAGCGGTGAAGCAAACACAGAGAAGAAGGGAAGGACTTCAAATGAGCCTTGTTCTTGATCTTCCTTCTGAGGTTGTCATTTGTAACTAGCTCATCGGTATCACGATCCCTCAACGCGAAATGAGACGCAGGGCCGGTAACCTTGAGGTTGACACAGAGCTGGCGGACGACGTCTTCGACGGAAAGTGTAGGGTCGATGCGAGCGCGGACGGTTACACCCTCTCTAGTCGTGACATTGTTGGTCGGGACAAGGCCCCCGGAGGGCTTCGGTAGTGATCCGTTAGTGGTAGAGGGCGCAAGTGTAGTGCGTGAAGCACCCGAGTTGTTGCTAGAAGACATGGGAATAGGCTAGGTTGAATAATTCTGAGAGCTGTTGGTCAGGAATCGAAACAAGACGATGACAATGGCAATGGACATCAGCAAGTATG
Source organism: Xerocomus amazonicus (assembly GCA_038089295.1). NCBI lineage: Eukaryota > Fungi > Basidiomycota > Agaricomycetes > Boletales > Boletaceae > Xerocomus > Xerocomus amazonicus. The sequence continues at coordinate 21,366 of JBBPKO010000085.1, forward strand.
AAAAAAATCGTCTTTGGCAGGGACTGAAACCCGCAGATCCGACTGACGTGCAAATCCAAGAAACTCATCGTCCATCCGGGAAATGAAAGCGAGCTCACCGACACGGCAAACGAGTGTTGGTGAACGAACGGACGCAGAGGCTGGGACCAGCGGCTGACTTCCTGTCGGCTGACCACCATCATGTACTACTACGTGCTCCCATCTTGTTCTGCCCTACGATGGACCGCAAGGTATCAGACGATCCACCCCTCAGAGACATCCAGATCGCCCATACTCCTCCTTGTCTGGTAGCCCCCGCGACTGCGGCCCTGCCCCGGTATCCACTACAAGCCCATTGCGCGCCAGTCTCTGACAGTTGCGCCGCGCCGTGCTTTGTATCGCATTCCTTTGTGCAGGCCGAACCCACCATCACCATCATATCGACCTTCAACCACCGGGACGACCTGCTATGCCTTCATGATCCTGGTCCAGACCCTTCCCCACCAACCGGCTCTCCAGCGTCATCTCTGCCTAGCGAGTGTCTTCATCAACATCGCGGAACGCCCCTTGTTCTTGTTCCTGCCGAAACAAGCCTAGAATCTGTGTTTGCTCGCGTCATCGTGAACCCCCAGGACAATGACCCCGCGAATGATCCGTGCAACCCTTTGACTTTTACCGGGGAAGATGGCCTTCCGGGGGACATGCAAGACATGCTCCAGCAGTTGGACGACCTAGCAAGTTGGGTCAAGGCAGCTTCATTGTCTACTGATTACCCTTCCCTTACTGGGCACCCAGAGACTGACGCTGAAGGGGGTAACATTTCTCATCTGGGCGGAGCGTTACTTCCAAGTAAAGGAAAGGACCGCCTGTTATCGGCTGGCATGCACCCCGATTTTGCTGTATGCTTCGCCCTCCAATCTCTTGTCAAACCCCTGCACTAAACCCTTAGGAATCTTCAAAGAGTACCGCGCCCGGTGGCCCAACAAAGATGACTGACTGCCACTCAGAAGTATTCATATACGTGCCCAATGTATGTGCATCCTCTTGCATCCTTCGGCTTTGGTTCGACTTTTGTGTAGCGCAATACCCCTGAATTCCTTGTGGGCAGTTCCAGTTCTCCCATCGTGTACCCGGTCTACGGCTACTCTAGCCATCCTCTGCGCTATTCTCCCTGCTCGCCAGATCAACCAAACGACATCCCTCGACAGAATTTTTTCGTCCGTAGATCTGTTCCATGTTCCTCTTTGACTTCACCGCTTCTTTCTCCTCCTGGAAAAATTTCATTCAAGACAATGTTCTGGCGTTCAAGATGCGATCCTATCGTAGCGCCTCGTCCGCAAATCGCCTCAGGACATGTCCCTGTCGAAAGGACGCTACGTCAGAGGAAGAAAATACGTCTACCATGGTCAAGGATTTGATATCTTGCCCTAGGAACCGTCGATGATTCTTCTGTATGTCATACATGTATCCGGATCCCCCCCCCCCCTTTTTTTTTTGACATGAATTCATATTATCATAATTGGCATTGACCCTGAAGTGCTTGATCTCTCGGCCCTGTAGCATGCGTCGTGGTTAGCTTTCTTGACACACATCTAGCCAAGCCAGACAGCCGGTCAGCCTCTCCCAATATGTCAGCCTCCATTTTGCTCCCGTCATTCAACTCTCCCCTTTGCATCCAGGCTTTCTCCCGAATTGTCATGCCTTCTTGCCGGTCGGTTCCAACTATACGTATCGATTTCCTGGATCGTTCTCCGTGCAGCCTTTCCTCCTCAAGTACCCTTGACATCAGAGACATCCTGAGTCGGGAGAAGCTTCGGCCCAACTTGTTGGCTGAGGATTTTTTATTCGATAATGCTGATGTCGCTCCGTACTTGGAGGATGTCGGCTTACCGGACATCCCGTACTTTCCCGTGGGACGCCGACCGCCGCTTTTCGTTCTGCAGGCTCACCGTACACGGCTTCCCTTCCCCATCCGTCAAGATGCTTTTGAGTGGGGTGATTTCTGTATAGACAGAGATGACTGTTTTCCACTCTTGACGGCCCCGACCATACCCCGGATGCAAATGATGATTAAGGAACAATTATATGTGCAGAAATGGGTTGTAAGTTCCGTGACCACGATTCCCTTGGGACATGTTTGTTGAGATCTGTAGGACACTCTCACTACAGACAACCCTCCAGGACACATACCATGGTCCTGCGAGAAACCCAGTACAGAAAGGAGATGGATTCCAGAAGGCTCCATATTCCCGACAGACGTAATAAACCGTCCCGAACAGTATGCCAACAGGCGCCTCCCTTTCACAGATCGTGCGCCCGTTTCGAGCAAACGCTCATTCCCGGAAGTGTCTGCCCCATTTCGTGCGTCCACAGAATCAGACATATCTGAATCCCACGTTCCTATCAAATCCAGGGGTGTTGATTCTCGCATCCTCTGCAGAGAGTCGAAGATCTCAGATACCCTACAGAGTGTCGTGAAGACTTCAGAAGCACCCCCACCGCCGACTCTCCCTTCGTCTGGCCTACCGATTGGGACTATGATAACTCAATCGGACGCATCGTTAGCTGCTCGCCGAGGAAAATCAATAGGTAGTTTGGTATTGAAAGGGAGTATTATCGAACAGCTGGAGTACCCAGATATCCCGACAGCTTTTCGAGGGTCTCCGAGTGTTTGGTCGCCTCAATTCAATATCTCCCATGTTCCATGTTTTACAGATCATCAAGCCATGCTTTTGGACCTCAAACTAAAGGGTGCTGCACTTGGAAGTGACGTATTAACCCACATGGTGGAGAGCCCGCATCAGTATCCAGAGATGACCCGTTCCGCATTGAACGACGATGAATGCGCATTTACTCGGGGGCCCGATATCGCTGACAACATATCCGGATCGGTTGACCACGAAGCTCTTAAGGAAAGCATTGCAAATGTGAACAATTTCCTCTCACACGATTCTTCACTAGCGAAAGGCCTTAGCTCTATCATATGTGTCGGACCTGATTCTTGCTTTCGTTCGACGCCCACATCACAATCGCCCGTCAAACGATCTAGGGGCCCTCCTGGAACAACGTTACCGCCGCGTCCCGCTCTCATCCATCCATCCACCCCTCCGCATATAAGAGGTATCCTGAAGAAAACGAAGTGTGTGCGTTTCGAGGACGTGATCGCCAACGAAGCCGACGAGTCTTCTGCCATTTCTTCCTTTCATACTTCACCGGAACGTCGTTTGTCACAGCCTTTAGCTATTTCCACAGGGAGACCATGCACACTGATACCCACCACAACCAAGCCATCAAGTGGCTCAACCGGAGAGCCGCTAACGCTTGAGAATGCGGAAGAGAAGAGAGCAGTCCCAAGACCTCGAGTACCCCACAAGCGGAACAAAGCGAACGGGAAACCTGAACCAACGCGCCCCAATGGTAGTAACCTGCTCGAAGTGTCCAGATCAATTACGACAGCAGCCCTGATTGAACGCCCCTGTCGAATGGCGCATGTCAAAAATGATCTAACGGCAGCTCGTCAGGTTCAAGCGAAACAGAAGGGATTGTCCATCATTGAGAATGATGTACGAAGAGGGATTGAAGGTACCACGAAAAGTCGACTTTCTGCTCCCCTACGGAATATCTTCCGACTCAGATAGAACCCCACATTCCTTTACTATTATTGCGCTCGTTTCGTTTGTTGTTTGTTGTCTTGTTTTGCCAAACTCGGATTTTTTAGGGTCAATATGAACAACGAAGGTCACAAATTATCGGCCTGGTGGTCTAGTAGTATGATTCCTTGTTAGGGTTTCCTGGATCGAGGAGGTCCCGGGTTCAATTCCCGGCCAGGCCCAATTTTTTTAGGGTCATTCTGGTGGTGACATCATCGATATCAAGGCAGTGCCTTAGTACGCTAGGACACGACAAGCGAATGCGATGGCGACAACTCAGTATACGGAATAATAGCCCGCTTTCTCCATGTTCTCGAGATGCATTTCCCATCGTCCATTGTGCCACGTCGCAACGTCCTCCTTCCAGATACCATCCGTGATCTTGATCCAAATGAGCAAGCCAGCGAGGACAGCATCCGCATACGAGACAACATCTCCGAGCACAAACATTCCATCACTCTTCGCCAACCACCCACCGACTGCACCAAACGCTTCCTTGCCCTTTGCTACATCATCGTCACGTTTCAGACCCACTGGCGAGAACTCTTCTATTTTTCGACCAACCCTGGCCTCCCTCGTGGTTCTAAAGTATTGCTCGCTGCCAGGGTTGAGGATGCCATGGGAGATAGCGAGTTGTGCTGGCATGATGGGGCCCAAAGCGGTGGAAATAGCGCTCTCAAACGCAGCGATCAGCGGCTTGGTGCGATAGGGAAAGAGAGTGACGCCATTGGGGTAAGCTTCGTCGAGATACTCGGCGATGAGGAAGGAGTCGGAGACGACCTTCCCTGTGTTAGGATCGTTGATGATGGGAACAGTGTACGCTGGAGTGCCGTCGTCCTGGGTTCCTGTGGGAGACGCGCCAATCTTCTTGGCCAGGGCTGCGATGTCTGGGTACTCCACCCACTTGGTTTTGTAGGGGAGGCCCTTGATGCTCAGTGCATATCTGTAGCCGTCTTTAGGTCCACGACGTTTCTAGAGAAAGAGAAAGGCGGTCTTGCCTCGTCTTCCATGTATTGGGAGACCAAGCATTGATGTCACGTTTGCTAGGGATATCGTACAAGGTGATTGGGGATACCATGACAGATGATTCTGAGGGAAGGCAAACTCCTGCTCCTGGATATTACGTGGCTCAGGAACCTCGAGTGAATCACGATCTACAGTGACCCGTACCCGTACATATCGCCGTACTAGCGGCACGCCACACATGAAAGTTCCCACGATGTTTCCAACGTTGTTTACGAACGGCCCGAAGGAACGCGCCTCAGGAAAGATAGCAATGAATTCTCTGCTAGCGAACATGCAGCAGACAGTTCGATCGTACATATGAATGTAGTCTTTGGGAATCTTCCCAGGTTTCTGGCTATCATGACTAATGTTGATATGAAAAAATAGACCCACTACTGCGCTAGAAATCATTATATCGGCCATAGAAACGGAGGAAAATATCTCCTTTACAGGCCTCTATGTCCACGAGGCCACCTGCTAGTGGCCCCCCTGCCAGCGAATCCTATACGGAATATTGACGGTCTCGAAAAAGCTGACGCGCTAGTGCGAGTAGACGGTCTAGCACCAACAGGGAATCCGCCTGGAATCGGGGGTACGTCTTCTTCATCATTCGGTTCGCTCGGCTTCTTGAATATTTTTTATCGTCAAAATAATATTGTTCATCCCCAGAAACTCTCGTACCTCTAAATCGATCACTAGTGCCCCCATATGCCATCCTGCGGCGGTAGCTGCAAAGCAGAACCTCTTTCTGGGCTCTTGTTCTTCGTGGTCAAACCTGACTTCGGCTGGCTCGGTCACAGCGGGGGGGTAGGGACTTCTCCGCTCCACAGCAAGCTGTCGCTGTTGCTCCGTCCGGTAGCCTCCTGGCTGACCAGGCTGAATTTTCGTGGGATCACCGAGGCCGAGCGCCCCGCGAGAGTACTCCCCCCAGGTTAGAAGCTTCCCTGTGGATGTCAGAGCACCAAAATGGTAGTCACCGAGGACAACGGATATGACACCTCTATTCTGCAGAGCTGGCATGACGCGAGGTTCAGTCCTTGGACCGGTTTCATGAGTCCCCATGAGCACAACAGAAGAGGAACCAGTAGAATAAGCCACGAAAGTCTCGAATTGAGCAGAAATCTACTGGCTATCAGTTCGATCTCAGCGGTGACTTTTCCTTGGCTTACATGGGTGATCCGTATATCATTTAGTGACGACAAGTCTGGGGAAGTAGAGGTGATGTGTTGCTTGATTTTTTCTGGTTCAGAAAAGTGAGGAAGCTAAGGAATGCTAATCGGCATAAAAAAGTGGAGGTCGTCGAGGGTCGACGCACATATACCCAGCCCTCTAGCCTCGCTATGTCAGGCGTTTGAACCAGTATCTTGACAACATGACCATGGTTCGTCAGGCCAACAAGATGGCAGTCTAAGGCAGCGATCTTGACAAGGAAGGCACCCACGTCCTCAATCGAGGAGTTATCTAGCTTGGGGAGCCGAGGTAATTTAGGGAGTCTGCAAGGATCATGGGCCAGCTCCCAGTGGGCACATTGGATTACTCCATCCTCAGTCGCATGGGCCCATAACTCTTCCTCGTCCATGGCGGCGTCGCGCGCATCAACAAGTCGTTTCATATCGCCATCCAGAGGCCACCAAACAAAAACGTCTCCGGACTTGGTGAGAACGGAAGAGAAGTTCCACCCAGACTCAACAAGGACTGGAGTTGAGTGCGGTGTAGCGCCATCGAAGAGTGGTGTGAGTAGCCGGAAGGGACGACCAAAGCTCAAGAAATTCCAGACGTCCAACCTGTCGTCAAGGCCAGTAGCGTGAAGCCTTCCGCAGCTGTCAAAAGGCCGTGTGGGAAGAATAAAAGGTGTGAATGCGCGGCCACTTGCCTAATGGCACGCATTGCGGTTGGTAAATTAAGTTTCATTGGGGTAGGAGCGGTCTTTCCTGAGGCAGAAAAACCATCCCCACGGTGTGCAACAAACAGCCCATTCAAGGTACCTCCAGGTCGAAGGCACATTAATAGGGCGCCAGACTTGAAGGCGAGAAACGGAACTTACCCCATCCATACAAATTTCCCTTCGAATCGAGAGCGAAGAAGGACCTAAAAGGCACCTGAGAAATATTTTCTCCCAGTAATATTAGAGGGCACACATTCCGGCTGCGGTAATGTGCACGATGCGAGCACCGCTATCCATACGAAGTTGGACTGGAAAGGGTACATCTCGGATAAGAGATACGGGGAACTCCTGCATTCCCAACCTCCCCTTTGAGGATTCCCTAGATGGGGACGGAAGGGTGAACGGGTGGATGAATAACAACGAACTGGAGCAACCCTACCCCCACACGTAAGTGCGTGGATGACTCAAGCCCTGATAAATGAATTTCCAGCCTGTGGAACGAGCCGTTGTTTCATCTGAGAAGTTGAAATCCTGCTGAAGTTTTCTCTTCCAAAACGTGTCATCGCTGCAGAGTGCTGCAAAGAAACGGTTAGTACGTCCAAGGCGCAGCAAGTCAGGAACTGGGAGATATGGTAGCAAATTGTCTAGCAACACTTCTACTGGAATATCTTGAAGCCTGAACATGATTCGAAGATGACGTTGGACGAGACGCAAGCCTGAATGGCACTGTGCGCTCTTCACCGAGACCAAGACCAAATCAGCTGAATTAGGATCATTATCAGCACAGCCACATTACCTTCACTGCAGTATGCCATCCAAGCTTTGCTGGTCCAGAAAACAAACGACGGCTACAAGCTCGTTAAGAAATATATACTTGCTAGCCTTGGTCAAGTTCTCTTCACGCACTAGTCTTCAAGCAGAACACACTACTACTTTGCGTAAATACCCCAAACACCCACGCTACCAGATGCATTCCCCCGCCCCCCTGGGCTTCTGATCGTCGCGTCGCTACTTCAAGTGCCCCGAGTCTCCTTTTAGCAAAGCCTGACAGTAGGCCCACTTGACGGCATAAGCGTCGCCTCTGAGAGAAGGCAGTCGTCTAGTCTTGCCATAATTCTTCAAACCCGCCAGGAAATGTACCAGTTTGGAGACTCTGGTGAGTTCAAACTTAAATCATCACATCAACAATTGAGTTCCTTGGCACCCCGTGACTTGGAGACGGCATACTGGTGAGTTCGAACTCAGTTATCTATTTCGGTTGCGCTGGGCGTCTCTCGTCCGCGAGCACACGTGTAAGCGGTGCGTGGACCTCATGGTGTGGCACGCTCAAAAATGGAGTCGAGGTATTGTCTTGTGCTTACTCACACAAGGCTCCCACGGTGGACAGAGACCGGAACAAGGAAGTCGAGAAGCTTATTATTTATATTATTTATGACGCGCTCCTCCTCGCCAACCAATGGTGGAGTGCCTTCGAAACGCCACAAAGCACAGCTAAATGGCGGATCGCTCTTGGGGAGCACACCGCGCAATGCGACCCAATCGCACCCTACCCCCCTGGCACCCAACAAAGACGCGCGCCGTGAGTATGCGATAACAGCTTCTGCCCGTCTGGAAGTGCATAAATCACAAATGTGCGGAAAAACCGGCCAGCGCCGTAAGATTATGGACCCTACACTTGATGGATCAGCCGGCTCATCATTTGCAGAAGGCTAAGAGTGCGTAGCAATTAGTCACAGTTTCGGTAACTTCGCCTACACGATGATCAGGAAATGGTGCCACAATGACTCTTCGAGCTCGAAAAGGGCATTCGGCCATATGAAACCACTGTGCTTCGCAAATTTATTCTATTGGAGCTCGGAAGATGCACATGTATGGTATAATAACGAGCAACGGGCCACGGATTGAAAATACGAATCCGCGGAGACAACGAAATGTGGTCGACATTTTTCTGTAAGAACAGAGGATGCCGACCCGAGTTAGGTGGAGCCGGTCGATTTCGAGGTAAGATCGATTGGTATTCCCAGGGCAATGCTGGTTCATTCAGGCATCTTAAATCGCTACAATTCGAGGTCCACGCCTTGGTATCACGTATAATGCTGGTCCCAACCGAGACGATACCTTGTTGGCTTTTCCTATGGTACGGTTAATGTCCGGCATGGTGGCTAGGGTCCTCACACCAGCCGCAAGCCCATCGTGATACACCAGGAACGGTCATCGATTCATCTCAGTCAACTACTATATTGTGATCGGTATCAGTGCGACCCCCGCCTAGCTCATCGAGTAACGATTAATTGGCATCTCATCGATACTAACCTGATCGTTTATCCCCCCAATCTGGTATCCTCTGGAAGACTTGTGGTGAAGTGGATACTTGGTGTGATGGACAGCCCTACCTCACTGGCATTCGATGTGGCTTATGCTTATCGCAAGCTCGATCCGTGGAAAGTGTTTGAGCCGTCTCACGTTACCGCGTAAGCTGATTATCGCTCAAGCACCCAAGTTCTCAGCGATTTCGTGACACTCGTAATTTCGCGCCGGTCCTACTTTATGACCGACCATGCTATACGTAAGCGAGGAACGAGCCGATACTGATTCGAGCACTGGCCTCTGCGCCCACTACTCTCACGGGTCCCGTGCAATTATCAGGAAGCCGCCCTAATTGACGCTGCGGCATCTCGAAGGAAATGAACACCACATACTCATTGGGGCCCTCAAAATCCGTCAAATGCTATGGTACATGTTGAATCGATTCAACTTGACACGTATCTTACCCATATCCACATGCAAATGGTAGAAGAACCAGGACAAAAAATCTACCTTACAATCATTAGCAGTGACGTGCCACGACATTGACATCTGAGATGAGCATAAGGGTAATAAAATATATCCACGTAAAAAGGTAAGGCTACCTGTCGTGTCTGTAGCGTAACGAGCGTGGAGTGAGAGGGTGCGATGCGTTGGCGAATATTAATTGTGTGCGGGTGAATATGAAACAAAAAATTGTCTTTTTTTTTCCAGACAATATGGTGGCGTAAAGTGCACGGTGGAGGTCCGTGTGCAGAGAACATGGAGAGTGAGGCTCTGGTATGCGGGTTGAGGGGATCGTCGTGCCGGGCAATCATGATGTTGGCCAGTTGTGACTGGTCCGAGTCCTGCCTCTATCGGCGTGCCTCTCGGGGCCCCCGTGACCAGACCTCGAGCGACTGTCACTGCGATGGAGGTCGTAGGAGTTATATGGGCCGAAATCTGGGTTGCCGCCCATCGAGGATGAGTCGTAGTCTGGTAGTGGTGTCAAGAGCGTGCTATTCGCCGGTAGGCGATTGATTGGAATACCGGAGGTATTTGCACCATGTGCGTGAGGATGTGGGTATGCTATTCCGCTCTGCTGGGGGTAGGGGGAGACAAATGGGTCATATCGTGATGATCTGTGTCGTGAGTCATGAAGATCATCCACAGGACCAATGGGCTGGATTGATCGTTCGGGGTGGTGGTCATAATCGAATGGTGGGCGAATGTTGTGTGACTGATATTCGCCATCTGAGGTGGAGTGGCGGGAGGGATGATGCTGTGGGAGGTGTGGGTGTTGGTGGGGTCCATGTCGCACTGCATCGAGTGCCTTGGCTTCTGCCTCTTCCTTTTTTGCTTTCCGCCATTGTTTACGAAGCTCTTTGAATTCTAAAGGTGGTTTAGTGTCTCAGTATGATGTAGGATGGCAGGGCATATTGAGAGGGGCTCACCGTTAGGACTGCGCTTTGGTCCATGCTTTTGCATCGTGATATGAGCATTAAGGTGGTTTAGGGTACCGTATGATTTGGTACAACCTTGCCAGGAGCAGTGATACAAGCGTTCGATTTCATCGTAGCGGCGACGCGGCCGCTTTTTGACACCATTTCCTGGCAGGGGAACAAAGGAATATTGCCTGGCATGCGAGGGGGAACTTGGTCCGACCATGGGGTTGGGCGTGGGGTGTGTGGTAGGTGTGTTGGAAGAAGTAGATGTACCCGTGCCCGGAGGAGATGGTCCGTAGTCCTCGTGAAGGGAGCCGAACATGACCTCTGACATGCCCAAGGGGGATGAACTTTCCCCACCGGAAAAAGTGGGGTTCAGGGGGGAGAGAGGCTCTTCTGGCTCGATCGAGTTGAAATGGTGCAATGGAAGTTGATGATCTTGTTTCCAGTTGTCGTTGGGAGGGTGAGAGAGTGAAGAGTGAAGAAGAGGAGAGGGATACGCGGTATAGGACGGAGGGGAGACGTATGAGATTTGGTGATATCGAGCGGAGGGGAGATCGGCTGTATTGGGTGGGTAACGGCTTGCTGCGCTACCATACATGGCGGGTTCGGACATGCGGCGCTGATCCAGTATGGGATGCTGATTATGGGAGTATTTATCATTGGACCGCAAATAGCGGTCTACAGGGTTTACGATTGATATTGAGTAACGGTCTATATTGGGAGGAGAGGAAGTTTCCGAGGGGGCAAAGTGAGTTAGATGATGCGGTGCACTATGAGGCTGTGGAAATAGCGGAGCAGGACGAAATTGCGGAGGAGACGGATGAGAGGGGGGGTCAGTCGAGTGTTGTTGGAGGTGAAAGGGTAAATTTGGAGGAGGGATGGTACGAGTACGGGGATGGCGGGGATGTGAAGTCGGCCGAGATGAATCAGAAACTAAAACGGAACATTGCTGTGGAGAAGTCGATGATGTAGTGTCACGAGGAGCGTCGTCATCGAGGATGGCAGCAGAGAGGGCAGAGCCCGATTGGGTGGCACGAGGCCGTTGCCTGTTAGACATGGGTAAGAGGAAGGCACGGGGAATAGTGAAGAGCTGGGTCATGTAGAAGAGCAAAAAACAGTTTTAGAATCGGGGAGATGTGACGAAGTTTGAACCCGGCTGACGCGACTGAATGATTGATTCGAGACGTCCATATTATTTTACGGCAATTAGTGCGAATACGCGACAAGTGCAGTTCGGCGCTGAGGTCATCGCGGTGCTGTCCCCTGCCCACTGCCACTCGCAGCAGAGCTGAAGTCCCGTCGGCGAGGTCATTGCCCCCCTCCTACCCCGCTCCGAGATCTGTAGAAAATAATAATAATGATAATAATAATAATAATAATAATAAAATACATTTCCATGTGACACTGTGACTGTCACCTTCTTTTCTTGGCATTCTCTCTGTCCATTCCGGGACACGGCTCGCAATCTGCAGATCCGAATAACGTGTCCTGTCTCTTCGTAGCTTCTTATTTCAAATTGAATTCTCCGGTATCGGCTCACGATCTCCTCTAACCTCGAGAGCATGTTCGTGGCCAGTCACTTTCTTTGACACGGGTGTTCCCGGCTGCCGGCTAACTAGCGCCTGTCGGGAACACCGGCAGCCTCGGCAGCTACCAAAAAGCCTATGCTTCCGTCTTTTGCCGCCCTCCGGCCACTCATATTATTATGTATCCCTCAGTCCGTCTTCGGCCCCGCACTCCATCAGCCACCCGCTCGCTTCCGCCGCCGAGGTAGCAAACACGGCCACCGTCTCTCTGTGCTGATCGTGTCTTCCGATTGGCCCGGTCAGATGCCAGCGCAGCCCCTCTATTAAAATATGGTTTGCGCTGTGGCTGTCGACCACTGCCCCCACTCGCCCGAAAACCCCGCGCTCATTGCATCTCCAGGACAACACCCAGGACCGGTCTTGCCATGCTCCCGTCTCCAATACCACTGCTTAGATGTCAATGTCGCCACTGTCATCAAACGCACCCGGGTATCGATGAAACTTGTGCGTCAATCAAAGTCGTTTCCGCTCATTGTCGGCTACTATATGTACACTTTTTGTCTTTTGATTCGCCGACCGGAGGGGACCACTCATTATCAAGTCGGTGGCTCAGACAGTAATCGATTTGACTAGAAGGAAAAGGCAAAGTAGTAACTCCCTATTGTTGAAGACTAACTGGGTTATGTACCATCTTACGAATATTAAGGGAGCATTTCAGACATTCGTAAGCCCGTCTTCAAGCTTCCTCAATTAGCCAACCCCTCCGACCAGCGAAAACAACGGAGACTTCGACCATGATGCTGTGACACTTGAGATAAGCGGTGTTCATCTCGCCGATGTTGAGTAGTACAAATCGCTGGAACAGCCCAGTTCAATATGAATGTCTCGACCAGGATGGCGGTGACTGATAGACTCGTATGTATGACATGACCCTGCAAACAACCATCTATCCATTAATCGGTTTCCCACGTGGGCTTACTACAAGACCTTCCAAATGCGGTCCGATCAGTTTCACTGACTGACAAGATCGAACTCGAACTAAACTCGTCATGCCCAAAACCACCCAAGAACACTCCAGTCGCATTGCGCGTGAAAAGTCATCCATCGGTCTGCCCGACTCGGGTTGGCAAAGCGCGCTTATCGCTACAATCATGTCTGTACATGTTTGCCGCTCGTGCTGTGCTTCTCTGACTTCTCGGGGTCGGCTGGACTCGGCACGCGCCATGGAATAAGGAAACATAGGAGCCAGTTAGCGCCCATCAAGCGATCTCGCAATTCTAATTCGCGTAATGACTACGAGCAGATCAACACCCAAGTTGTGTCAATATCACGGAACATATGTCTCGCCAAAGTCCCGCCGGGGAATCATCGGCTCGGAGCACAGAAACTCCCGTGTACACCCACGCATCCTCCAGCGTAAAGGGGCTCCAGCAACAGTTGGGCACTGCAATTTGGGCTAAGTAAGTAAGAACTGGTCGTTCATCCAACTCAACGACCACAAACCGAGCTCCTGCTCAATTAGCCCCAAATCATCTTGAAGAATATTTTACTTGTCCTTTGCGAGTTCCATTCCTCATGAGTGTCGTTGTCGTAACTCACACTTCGCCGTATTCTTGCATAGATGCTTCGAAATTCTGTACGTCTTGGCTTCCCTCTTCTCAGCCCCTCTCACGGACCCTCTTTGACCATCTGACCATCCCTAAGGACTTGCCCATATGCGGTGACTCCGCGGAATTGTGGCCATGCATTTTGTGCCACTTGCGTTTTGAGGTGGTTTGCACGAAACTGTCGACTACCCAGAACCGCTTTACCTCATACTCCAGAACGTGCATCACGATCCAGTTCCAGTTTCCCATTTACTCCTAACCGAACAGCACCGGAATTCGGGGCTTGATCACCTATCTCACACGAGCTGGACACCTCGTCGAATGTGGTCTCCAGTCCACTATCTGACCGACACAAGGATGGACACAATAAATAAGACTAGTCCAAGCGGGAGAGATATGAGAAAAACCCAGGCTTGTGAGTTGTATTTTTTTTAGCTGATTGCCTCCTATGTTTTTGTTCCGGCAGGGCGGGTAGAACCGATATCGCCGTGCAATGGAACACGTTGAAGCCCACAAATTTCATCGACATCAAGAACCGTCTGGGGGTCTGACGTGCTGAGCCACAGACATTGCATCAAAGCATAATCTATGCCCCATAGGACTTTCCCGCTTGTGCTGGGTGCCGAATAGGCAAGCTACGGGGGTTTTGTCGGCTCATGCAGTGCGCGGGGCATTTGCTTTCACATGCTATTCCGCCAGAATCTCACCCAGCCCCCGATATATAGCTTGCTTGTTCTCGTAATGCATCAATTTTTGAATGAACGGCCGAGTTGACCAATGTGAAGTTACTGACATCTCCGTGGGTAGCCCCACTAAAGGTAGAAACAGCGCTCTTTTAATCCTCTCATTCCCAACATATCCTGTGGCGTGATCCATCAGGGCATATATGGTCAAATAAGAGATTACAGCGTACCCAATCAGCTAGAGTAAGCCACAGGTCCCCAACAGAATCCATTTTACCGAGAACAGCAGCGCCTTTCCATGCGAGCACCTTGGGATCCACGTCTTTCGGCGGTGGTATGATCTGTACCTTGTCCATGTTGGGAACCAGCGGAGTGGCAATGGCCTGCAACCTTGTCACAGTCAGGTGATGAAAAGGGCGCTCCGTCGGCCGGGGAGTTGGTCACTTTACCTGCTCTCGAGAGCGTGCGCCATACCGGGAATCTGTGCCCCCCCGCCAATGACCAGGACTGCTTGAAGGTACTTGCGTATTTTTTCGTCCCCTCCGCACGCCCGCGCACTATTGAAGATAGCCACGTCCAAAGGAAGCTTGCTTGCTTCCAAGCAAACGTCAATAGGCAGACCGCCAGGAAAACCGCTAGTAGAGGGACCTGGGTGTGGCGCCGCTTGCGGTGCAGATTGGGCTGGCGGGTTGGGTTGAGGCGTTTTATCTTCCCGTTCGACCTCTACGACCACAGCCGTATCACTATCGGTTGGCTCGGCTGCCGCAGGCGGGGGTGTCGGATTTGCGGTGGACGGCAAGGAGACTTCCTGTTGTTCAACTTTTGCATCTTTCTCTGGGGGGTTGGTCGGACTACCTGTGGTCGTTTATTAGTAAACTGGGATTTGGATGGGCTGGAAAACTGACCCCCTTGTGAGGGCACAGTGGAAGACACTTTTGCAGTGGACCCATCCACAGCAGAAGGGGGGGAAGGGAGCAAATGTTGCGTAGAGATTATCATTGCTTGGGTCTATAATCTGTGGTAAAAAGGTCGCCTGCGAGGTGCATGTACCATGACTTACAATATGGTCGGCTTGACTCTCGATGATCTCTTCTGTAACATCGGTGCTCGATATGGATCGAAGTCCGACATATTTTCTGTCAAACTCGATTACGCGTGGCTCGAATATGCACTGAAGCTAGCCAGTTAGCAACTGGAGGAATATGATCGCATATACAGACCATTGGGGCCAGAATAATTTCGTCGTAGGCTCGAAGTCCATATTTCTTCGTGGGATGCCCGTATTGCCGCACTACGAAATCATAGAGGTTCAACGCTACGTCCCCCTGCCGTAATCGTTTCATTAACTATCAAGCCACATCAATTAAGGCGCAAACCTCCGCTAATGTACACAATCGTGACTTGAGATCTTCCATTAGTAACCAGTCATGCCAACGGGCGAGGTTGATGTCTCGATAGGGGAAGTTTATCCTCTCGAGCAGAACATATAAAAATTCTGTAATGTCATTGCCAGCCATCTTCAATGACATCCTCGAAGCACGATCAGAACCAACACAGGGAGTACTGGCAGACATACCTTGAATCAGGAATGACTAGACCTTCATCGACGCAAGCCACACTCGTTTTGATGGCTCCGATATCAACGACACATGCATTGCTTATCCCGGCTCCATAGGTCGCTGCCAGCGACTCCTGAAAAGAACACAGTAGTGTCACCTCCGGAGTGAGCGATAGATATCTTGAACTCACTTGTTGCACGCATATTTGCTTGAATCCTAGCGACACCAAGAAGATATTGACAAATTCCCTCACATAGACTCGATCATAAAAATCTGGAATAACCAGCATAATGGAGTAGTTCTGGGGTAGAAGAACATGAAGAACTCGGTTTATGAGAGACATATATACCGACCTTGAAGTCACGCCGTTGGATATCTAGTTTTTCTTTTAGAGCACTGAGGATGATGGTTTCAATATCATCCAGTATCATCTGAACAGAAGGATAATCTCTGGTGTTGAAATTTTGACCATGGATCGGCCATCGAACGGTGTAATTCAGAGCATGAGGATCCGATATTCGCAAGGCCTAGGGAAGAAAGGTCATACATATGCCGAGGTAGAAATGAAAGGAGGTACTTTGTCCCCAACTAAATAGGCGTCATCAGGAGACTCATGGATCCACTCTACCCGGAAAGGATCGTTTTGCTCTGGGATGATTTCTGGTTTGAACTGTTCATTAAATGTCGATGCGATACTCGTTGCGTTTGGTGTCACGCGAAGCTTGTAGAATCGCATCCTTTCTCGAAGCGAGACCATGATTGAAGTCAGCTTGACTTCGAACTATGCGGCGTCAGCCCATCAGAGATTAAGGGATAAGTATTACCCACAGGATCATCAGTGGGGGGTGCAACCGCATACTCGTCTCCGCTGGCAGTGGTCAAAGACGCATGATGTCCCTTACGCGGTCGCGTAACACTTTCAACATATTCGGGTTCTTGAACGAATCCCTTGGATCTCCTGGCAATGACGTTCGGAACAGCTATAGGTGTGACATCGGAAGCTTTGCCGATACGCAGGTATCTCGAACCCGGATGAATCACCACAACATGAGAACCACGTCTGTGCTAGTTGCTCAGGGTTCGTCGAATAACACTAGCGCGTTGTGGTCTAAAATCACACATACCGTTGGTCAGGAGGCGTAGGGACATCTTCAGCGGTCATTTTCTGCTTTCGGGCAGCGTTTCTAGCCCATAGCGTTTGTGATTCTGATTTGAGATACGTCGTCCCCATGTGTTTGGGATTTGGTCTGCAGTCATCGTCGGCGGCATCGCACCAGTAAGAGGAGAAACATACGCGAGGGGAACGTGCATCGACGTGTACCGCATGCCATAGTCATCCTTCTTCGGGTTTGGTACGCCCCGTGGCATGACTGTCCGCGCGGTGGTGATAGTGGTGGCGATTGTGAGGCTAACAGTAAACGAACACTGACATTCAAAATGACGGGCTGTTGTTCATTTAGCGGGCTGTAACTGTTCCATTTCCAAATTAGTCAACCTCAAGGTGGACCATGGGATACGACGTGCAGTAGGTAGTCATCATATACAAAGGTGTGGATGTACAACGGGTAGTGTAATGCGAAGATACAACAAGCAACAGAACGACGTGATTTACCAAAACGCGCACCTGAGCGAACCTCTGTCAATGGCAATGGTGCAATAATCGATGGGCTTACCATCCAGAGAAACACTGGCACAGATTTTCCAATGAAGTAGCCTGAAGAATGAGTTTATCCACTTGGGCTGGCACAGTGAGCACGACATCTGGGTTAAAGTCTCTACCTGTGAACCACGTCAATGTGGTCTGAGGCATTGGAGCTTGCGGTTGACGCACCCGTAAGTTTATGTTGCACCCGGTTGTAAACGAGTAATGCTCGTTCGTTCCTGACTTCTTGCCTTGCACCAGGCTCCCCAATCGCATCTGAGGTAAATTAGCAAAAAAAATAGTGGAATATGTGAGTGTGCACAAACCATTGAAAATGTCGTTTTCATCAGCGCGAAGTTTTCGGGTCGGGGCTTGAGGATATGCTGCGACCTTGGCAAGCTCAGCAGCCCTGCCTGGGTCAGCATCGACATCTGAGGTAAACGATCGTAAGGGGCTATTATGTTATAGTAATCAGTTTACGCTACCTTCCTGCCTCCTGGTGTCAACATCGGCCTGCATGAGTCGCCAATTGATGAGTGGGTCATAAACAAAGGCCTCGAGCACCGCCATCAATGACTCCTTGTTTGCGCGAAGCACGGACATAGTAATCTCGCAAGTGTGTCGGAAACTGCCCTCAATCCCACTGATCTACGGGCCGTTATCGGATAGTTCAGGGTACAAAAGGCAGGAAACTCACCTCCATGGCATGCGTCAGCATCCTTGTGAGACGGAATGGTATTTTCTCAGGGAACTTTTCTCGATGCATGGCAACTTCGAAGCAGTCTCCGAAATCAATGTGAACAACCTTTCCCGTGCTTCTTTCCAGGAGAAGATTGGAAGGATGGCGATCTCCTAGCCCTAGGATATGGCCAACCATGCTGTTGACAGCGAGTGATCGGGTGTATGTTGCACGTCGTTCCAGCCAATGTTCGGAGTTGGTGCTCTTCAACCATAATACTCGATACAGATCTTGTCCTGTGGTGTTCTCGAGGGCATATTCAAATACTTCCACCTTCTGGAGGAGTGTCAGGTTTTCGTAATCGGGCGCCATCTGAAACATGTGAGGCAAATTTACCAAGTGTCGTACATGATCGTTCATACCTGGAGCATCAAGCGGTATTCAATGTTGAGTAGGACCTTGCGGGAATCACGGTAGTCCCGAACAAGTACGTGAAGCGTATCACTATCCTTGACCCATCCCATCAAGCCAGCATTGGGTGCCAACGGTATCACGGCGTATCGTTGAATATGCAAGCGTCTCTTGAAGCTATTCGTGTCCACCGAAAGGAGGGTGTTTACAAGACTGAAGAGCTGCATAACACGCTCATCCTGACGCAAGTCTTCGTGTCCTAGACCAGCCAATTAACATGAGCGTCCAGTAACTAATAAGAAGGTTACCTTTTAGACCATAGAGATAATCCTTCCCATCGTCGCCCTTGAACGACAGACGCCTTGGGCGTTGTTTCGATGCGATGACAGTCAGTTTGGTGGCAAAGCTTGCGATCTTGATCACACGTTTGCCACTCTGATAGGTACCTGTTGAATGATCATGCTTACAAAAAGTATGTTGGTTTAGATGTACAACGACGCACCAGGCATAGCAAGTTCAAGGTTCCGCGCTTTCAGTAGCTGAGGAGACACATATTGCAAGTCCAGTGTTGTGAGTTGAGGTAGTTGTTTCTCCACTTTCCTGAATACCTAGATTCCCAGATCAAACCGATGATCATAGAAGCCCGTAGAATAACATACCCCGTAGTAGATGTCCCATGCTTTGTTCAACTCTGACATTTCTCCATACGCACGATAACGGCGACAAGCTTCGCGAGCTTCATGCAGGTCTCTACCAAAGGCCTGAGCAAAAGACGTCTCTCGGGCAGTGGTCGGACCCTGACGAACAACTGATGAAACGATTCAAGGGACAATCTAAGTCACACTTACTGCTTCCAATAACTCATGAAGTGGCTCTAAAGTAGCAATCATACCCTCTGGATTCTTGTCGTTGAAGAACAATCTTGATGCTTCCTCAAGACCTTCATGCCACATCTCGTGCCATAATATAGCTACGCGGATGAGCTCGTGACTAACTACAAGAGCCTATTATCTGCTATGAGCGACCAACCACCGCCGAAACAAAGGCACGCACTTGTTCAACAATGATGGGGGAGTGCTCTCTCATTCTGTCCATAATGTTGAGAGCGGCATTCTTCCGGGAGACACTAGAAGATTTTGAAGCTACAGTGAGAGGATATATCAGCGCCTGGGGATGATGTTTGCCAACTTCAGTTAGCAAGTTGTTGATATTGCGTCTGACATTTCCACTCGGAGTTTGGATGCGTGCAATAATCTGAAGGCAAAGGATTAATAAGAACCTCAAGTGGAACAACTATATACAACACTTACCTGCGGGATGACCTCTAGCCACGTGTCTACCTCAACGACGGAGAAGCCGCTTGCCATTGCTTGGCTAACATCATCATGGGCACCAAATTTGAACCACAGTGTGAGGAGCCGTAGGGTGTCTTGAAGAGCGTTCTCGTTGCGTAAAGCTATTGAGTGAAAGAAACCTATGAGACGCCGGATTAGCAGTGTACCATTCCTGCTGCCAAATAGCAATAACCTTGAACTGCCTGCACAATGTGGGCAGCTAGGCCGCTGCCCGGGACATCGATGGCCGTGTTCTCCTTCTGACTCTCCAAGTGTGCAATGACTTCAAAATTTGCGAGTGCCCACGTGTGCCATGCTTTGTACCAGTTAGGATCATAATGTGTAGCAAGGAGATACGAATGCAAAATGTCTTTGACGTTTCGCTTCACAGAAGATGAGATGCTGATCTCGGACGTGCACGTGGTACTCACTGCACCCCAGTCCTCCTTGAGCTCTACTTGCCATTGACCTTGTTTGAAGTAACACCGTGCAAGCAGGCGTGACAACTCCTCAAGTTTGTGTTTAGTGACACCAGACCGTTGGGAATGCTCTTTAGTTTCCACTTGTAGATCCCTAGCTAGGCTTGCAGAGAACTGGCGAAGAAAGCTCAGGCTTTCTTCGCGTGAACCATTTGCCCACATGTACTTTAGTTGAGCATAGACGACATTTGGGGGCGCTTTCAAGTGTTGTTGATCATCTCGCAGGTGCTGTAGCTAACATTTCTATCTATTAGGCTGGGTGAGATACCTTCTAAACTGCGACTCACCCTCTCCGGAGATAGGAGTGAGTTGATCGTCTTCTCCGCCAACGCCATTCTGTCCGACTTTCGACACAAGTTCGCAAATTTGATCCACATAACGGGATCGTCCTCGGGATTCAAAACAAGCGCTCTAACTTGCAAGATACGTTGCCAGGTCTCAACATCAGGTTGGCAACCTTGGAGGCTAAAAATCCATGAGTTAATACGCTTGAAGCAAACGTTGAGCCACACCGTTTCATCCATGTCTTCCGCATTGCTTGTTGTCGTTCTGGTTGGTCGGCGTATTGTTTGTACATTATGATCTCTTCGAGCTCGGATAACGTCTGCGCGCGGACCAGGGTACTGGGTCAAGTCAGTTCAGGCGCTGGAACTGATGTGGAAAATACCCTACTTGTACGAACGGCCATAACCTTCTCCAACGAAGGACGTCAATTCGGGTTCTAGCAAGTCTCGAGCTTTTCCTATTTCTCTCAATGCCTTGGGGAATTGGTTCTGATGAACGGACAAGATGGCTTTGTAGAATGCTCGATCCGGCGAATCGCTTCTCATTGTCCCAATATAATCGTCCATAGAATCCCACTCGTGTAACGACCAAGCGGCAGCGGCAGCCATTGGAGCTATTTCTCTTCGGTCTTCGTGGTTTGCATTTGACCAGTGCTCTTCCACTTGTGCTGCAAGTTGGTCCCACTCGCCAAGTGCGTGGAGGCATCTCATGCGCCCAATTAGAATGTCGGGAACGTCGGGATCCTCTTCTGCCTTCTTCTCATAAGCAGCCAGTGCCTCTTGCCATCTTCCGAGCCTCTCGTACCATTCTTCGTGTTTGCTAACGTCGAATTGTTCTCGGGCTATAACAAGCGTGCCCCAGGCCGCATCGTGTTGCTGAAGTCTGGTGTTAATGCCAATCAGTGCCTCGATGATATTCGGTGACGTCTCTGTGAAAAATTCCAGCTCTTTGTAATGCAACGCTTTCGCATACGCATGAAACCTCATGGCATACTCTCCGAGAGTACGGTGTTCTATAGGGAGCGGCTTCTCTTCATGTTCCATGAATTCTGCGAGGTTGAGCAAACGGTGGATCAATTCGGACGGTGCAGTAGGCGAAATGATCGCGGCTTCAATGGACCGCACAAGTCCTTCCTAAAGATAACATCAAGATTCGTCGGATACGATCGAACTCGTCGGTACACCTACTTGGTATTGATCATATAAGTCAGTCCAACAAGAGATGAACGCAGCATTGAAAAGCTCCTTCGCGAGGGGTGGATGGAATTCAACCAGACTCATGCAGGCCCTGAGAGCATGGGAGGGCGACTCTTTCATGAATTCTACGGCAAGGCGATGCATCCACTCCGCCCAGTCCTCTCGCGTGGACACATTGGTTACGTCCCAGGCTTGTTTCAGATGCTGTTGGTTGACAGTTAACTTGGCTGCCTCGGCAGGTGCTGAGATTTCAGAAACTCTCGAGTTCTCTAATAAATCGTGAATACCAGATTCTTGAGGCAAGCGTTCGCCATTCAAAAGCTTGGTAATAAGATTTTCGTACCGCGGGTGGTGTATTCGGTTACGCAGCAAGCACTACAAGTATCTCAGGCTTTGCTGAAATTATAGTGGTTTGATAAACGCACCTTGTTGATCATAGGAACGAAGATAGCGAAATCCGAGCCAAGCTGGACGACGATGGCGCAAAGTGTGTCCATCACAGCCATCCGAAGCTCGTTACTCTGTCCATCAAGAACCCGGACAAGAGGATGGACAATTCGAGAAGCATGGTCTGAGAAGTTGACCCTTTGGGACAGATGGGCCACTGTTTGAATCGCGCGTTTACGAAGAATGGTTGTTCCATCTAGCCTCTCCGCGGCTTTGACGATGATAGGGATGATGAGATGTAGATATTCTTCGATGTTTGCACCGAAAGTGAGAAACGAATCAAAAATTTTGATTTGGGTTGCCATTCGCTTTTCCGTGAGCTCTCCTTCAAAAACTTTAAGAAGCAGAGGTAAAATAGTGGGCAGGAATGGTCTAAACTCAGCATCCAGGGCCTTCCCCAATGCTTCCACTAGCGAAACTATAGGCAGTTGCAGAGAAGTGTTGTCCCAAAGGTCAGTCACTAGCTTGAATACCTCAGGGGTGTAATTTCGGATATGTTGTTTGATGATCCCAACCAGGATCGCAAGTTGTTGTAGGTGGAACTCCTGCAGGCGGGCGGTGGATGTACGGGCAACAGCGGCGAACGCAGGTATTATCTAAAAGAGATATCAACAAGACATAGTGTTACTTGTCGCGCAATGAACACCTGTGGTAGAAAAGTAACGCATTTCAAGCCCTGAGTCTTGAAGATATTCATGATAGCTTCAATGACAGTATGGTGATGGTTGCTCATAGACTGATCCCTCAAAACAGCCAATAGCGATGTGATGACTATCGTCTGGTAGTAGTCATCGGAACCCGTCAAGGAGCTGGTACTCGCGATGGCAGTTGGATTGACGGCCGGAAGTGTCCCCTCCGCGGCTCCGTCTTCGTCCGGTTTTGTCTGAAACCGGATTCAACGTAGGACACGAACATCAAGGACCACAACTTGCCTTGCGTCTGTAAGGATCGAGTGCACCAAGAATTCCCAAGACCTTGACAATCTCCCTGACAACTTCACGACGAGACGAACCGGACTCAGTCCTTAAAATCCTTCCGAGAATGGGAAGAAGCTGAGGGTAGTCAATCAAAGGGGATATGACGTAACCAGTGCTTGAACAAAGTTGTCCCAGTGTTCGCAAAGCCGCATCTCTCTTGACATGTGCTGAATCTTGTAGTCTGGAAATGACGACTTGCATGAGTTGGGGGATATGGGGAACGACATCCTCGCCGCCGACGGCAGCAAGCTCGCCGAGGCACATTAAGACGTTGGCAGCCACGGCCGGATTGCCATCGTTGGCCTTTGGAATAAGCACGCGGAGGATGGGGAGGGCATATGGCTTAATAAGTCTCTGAGTGGCACTGACAAGCAATGTGAGAAGACGAGTGCAATCTTCACGGTTGCGTCTGTATAGCGGTGAGCCTGGGTGTTTTAGAAAGAAGGAGATACGAACGTGACAGTGGAATACTCCAATTCGGTGAGGAGCTGTATGAGGGCCTTGCGGAGGGACGGCATGACATAGGCGGGGTTGTGTTTCGCAAGACGGCCAATCAGAGCGACGGCGGTGACACGGTTTTCAAAGACCTCGTCATTGAGGGAGATGAAGATAGAGCGAACATTTTCTGCCTGCGCTAGGTGTTTGTCAAAGCGCTCGTGCAGTGAGGAAAGGACGGTCTGTCGGATGGTTGGGTCTGGACACACGTTAGGAAGTACAACTGGTACGAAGGTACTGCGCTCACCCGGATCCGCAATGCCAACAGTAAGCAATTTATCGAGCACATCGCTGATAATTTCGATTGCGTGACTGCTTGCCTGGTAGCAAATCGGATCTCGCATAAACAACCGGCAGCACGTCAGCGCACCCGCCCGTCGCACGTCCGCATTGTCGTCCTCAAGATACGGCAACGCTGCACTTCGGACGAACTCGTTCAGTACGTGTCCTACACGGCTCTCAATTCAATTTCGAGCACGGTAATTCACTCGTCTTACCGCTGAAGTCGAACGAACCGAGCGTAGAGAGCGCAAGTGTAATCAGTTCGGGACTCTTGCTTGTCTTCGTACTAGATAAGTCACGCGGATGAGCAGTAACCTCACCCCGCACCAGCGATGGTGGTGAGCCGATCACCCTGTAGGGTTGCCCGATTAGTATTATCGAAAGCAAGTCCAAGAGTCGATCTTGAATCGTCTTGAGTAGTGGTGGAATGTTTCTGGCGATGGCTACCAGTGCTTGTCGTAACGGCTCGCTCAGACCACATGCAAAGAACAAGTCTAGTTGATCGTGCAGCAATTTCGTCAAATTTGGCCCAACGGCTGACGCTAGCATTCCAACGCATTGGAAAATAGGCTCTTCTGAAGGTGCATTCTTCTTCCTGCTCGAGACGTGAGGAGTGACAACACGATCAGTGGGATGTGCACACCCTTTTTGTTGCAGCCCAAGTTTGATCTGAATCATGATTGAGTCGAGGAAAGGTTTCATGTCACTTCCTACTGCGGTTGCGGTGTGCCCGATAGCAATGAACGCTGTTATCCGATAAGTAAACAACCAAGGCACGATGTCAAGGACGACACACCAAATGAGCGTTCGTTAGGCTTCTCGAGCTGAGTAAGCAAATGGCTCATCGATTTGTGCAGGTAATGCTCAGAAAACGTTTGAGTGTCGTATGCAGCAAGAGTTGGTATGAGCGTGATGACCATCTTTCGCACCAGACTGTCCCTGTGCGACTTGAAACGAAGAATTTGCTCTGCTGTGTCTAGGAAGGACTCGCGCACGAACTAGAAGTTAATGATTACGAGGCCTCCACGATGCCAAACACTACTCACCGTGTCCCCATGAAGTAGCAACTCGCGATACATGAGTAGAGAACCATGAATTACTTCAGGCTGTGCCATCTTCAGCCCAAACTGAGCATCCTGGAGGATCTTCATGAGGTATGTCGTGCGCGTCTGCCGTTCTCTGTTTGCGACAATCTCCAGACATGCGGCCAAGAGTTCCGCAGCGCCTTCCCGGACCATGACACGAGAATCGCGCAAAGGGATAAGTATCTTGTCGAGAACAAGACTGATGTGGGAATGAAAGTAATTGGCGCTATTACGTGCCAATTCCTTTAGGATGAGTACTCCGGCATAACGTGGTGGTTCGGGGCCCTGGAGAAGCTCTACAGCTGCTGGTACTTCAAGATCCATGAAACCTTCACCAAAGTCGGCGCCACCGATGGCAGCTATTTGGCCTAGGGTCTTTGATGCGGCCAACATGATGTTGACGTCGTGATTGGGAAGGAGTTGTTTGACATAATTGTAGAACCTGTAGAGATACCGCTTTGAGCCCACGATGTCTTCACCATCATTCTCCAAAAGATGATCTAGGTCAGAAATTCAATACAGACCGTGAGGGTTGAGCGGGAGGGAAGTACCAATCGCCAACAATCCGCCGAGTCTCTCTACGTTGTTCTGGCTGTGCATGAGGTCGAATATTCGTTTGTTGATGTCATCATCCCATAGCTTTACTGCGGCATCATTTGGCATTTCAACGACTGTCGTAGCAACCTGCAAGGAGAATAAATAATGCAGCTCGATCGCAGAGGTCTGAGGAGACTCGCGTAGCGACGGAGGTCGACAGCAGCCTGAAGCCGAGCATCATGGCTGGGATTGCGAAGACCTTGAAAGATCAGACTGAGGTTATCTGTGTGTATAGAGGTGGTAGTCGACGCCATGCCGGTTGCCGACGCAGACGGGTGGCGAGTACCGCTTACGAGTTGGATGTAACCACACAAACGAATTTGGTTGTTTGCAGTTGTTGAATTCTAAGGGCTCTGGTCCCTGTTTTGGAAAGATGATATGATATATATATATATATGATGATGCAAGCTGACAAACATGTTGCAGTGGCACTGCCGCAGGTTAGCGAACCAGACGGACAATACTACATCGGACATTAGTCGTAGAGGGTGGTGCTCTGATTCATTCAAGGGTCATGCATTCATGTATGCATCATGGTGCTGATCAGGCGACACATCAGCAGGGAGGTGCGATGAGGTGACACCGAACCCGAAAAGGTTCCGGTGCTTAATTCCCAGTCAGGCTCTCTCCGCCCGGGCGAGAATTTACTAGCGTGTGACAGGAAATGAAGTGCATCAAGCGCGAAGAAGCGAATGATGGTCGATTGATTTGCCCATTGCTCCTGTGTCTCTTTACACGTCAAATGAGGGCATCGGTTCCTCGGTGGAGTCAAGGTCAATCTCGTAGTAGCTCATACCCTAATGGAGTACTCCGGTCCCACAGCACCTGAGACGGAACCTCAAACGCATGTTTACTCACGGACGTCCATCGTGTGATTGACTTTCTTCTAATGGATTACATAATCCCGATTATTGCGGAGTCCGGATCACGCGCCTGTTCCGCGTCCGATAAACAGCGCGGGACAGTCGGTTTGGTTTGAATGGGTTCATTCACATTAACTGATAAACGCCTTCTTCTCCATGCCCTCTCTCCGTCATGCATTTCCTTCCCCTAGACAACCACACACATTCTTGTGGCCTCTCCCTCCGCCGTTTCTTTCGCTCTAACCCTCCCCTACCCCCTACCAGACCATCCTCAGTCTCAAAACGGATGGAGAACGACTCTCTCCTAGTCTGTCCGTCTGTTTTTGCAGACCGCTCTTCCCTCACGTTCCTTCCAAACCACAGACAGACTATCACGACATCCCTATATCCTTTGAATCCTGCTGTGACTTTTCCTCGAGTACAAAGGGCTTTGACCCGCCTCCAGATTACTTTGGAGCCCCGCCCCTCCTTGACTCGGAACTCGATTTCATGACAACCATCGTCGATGCCCTCGATACCGTCGACCCTGATCTGAGAACACTCAGCCTCAGCATCCATGGTAAGTAGCCATCTCGTGAGAAAAACCACCTTGTTAACGTTGGTTGTAGATCACCCCGAGCTCAGGTTCGAGGAGCAGTGCGTATCCGTCGTGATAGCACTGTGTCCGGCATAACCCTTCCCCCTCAGCTATGCCCACGATATTTTGACAGATTTCATGGAAACTCATGGCTTCATCGTCACTCGTCATTATCTCGGTCTTCAGACCGCATGGAGGGCCGAGTTCACCCACGGTAAGGGTGGAAGAACTATCGGCATAAACGCCGAGATGGACGCATTGCCCTTGATTGGGCATGCTTGCGGTCATAATCTGATCGCTGTGAGCGGCGCAGGGGTAGCCATCGCAATAAAGTCCGCATTGTTGGCCCACAATGTTTCTGGCAGGGTTGTTTTACTCGGAACACCCGGTAAGCTGATATTGTACAAATTCAGGCCATTGTTTCAATTATTGACAATCCCCGCAGGAGAAGAAACAGGGGGTGGAAAAATCATCCTGCTCGAGCGTGGTGCTTATAATGGAATGCACGCGTGCCTAATGTCCGTCTATCGGGTGGGGTGAGAAAGCCACTGACTTGTGTTTCATGTGTAGGTGTCACCCATCCGTAGGATCACCTAATTCCTTGTCCACCGGATCTTGCCTAGCCATGCAAGCGATTGATGTGGAATTTTTTGGCCATTCGTCAGTGGAACAGCACCCAAAGTTATTTTCAGCGATTTACAGACAGAAATCAGCGCCCATGCCGGACTTGCACCATGGGAA
Source organism: Xerocomus amazonicus (assembly GCA_038089295.1). Classification (NCBI taxonomy): domain Eukaryota; kingdom Fungi; phylum Basidiomycota; class Agaricomycetes; order Boletales; family Boletaceae; genus Xerocomus; species Xerocomus amazonicus. The sequence continues at coordinate 49,081 of JBBPKO010000085.1, forward strand.
GGTGTGAATGCCCTGGACGCCGCGTTCCTCGCGTACTCCAACGTATCGGTACTCCGCCAGCAAATCAAACCTGACCACCGAGTTAGCGGGATTATCCAGGGCTGCAAAGGTACAGCGAACGGTATGTCGCCGCAAATCCTAGCGATGAACATCCTATAATTTTGCTAGTGATACCTGACTACACTCGGATGCATTGGCTCCTCCGTGCACCTGACCGCGATCAGTTACAACGTCTCAGAGAAAGGGTGGAAGCGTGCTTCCGGTGAGGGTTGCGGCTGGTTCTGCGAAATCAACTTTTGACTGCGCTCAGAGGGGCGGTTACCGCCACTGGATGTCGTCTCAAGATCACTGAGAACAAGGCCTATTTCGATCTGCGACAAAATAGTGTGTTAGGTATGCCGTTGAATCCACTCCGTTGATACCGCATCAAATGTTTCGCCCAGGCAGACATTTATCCCGGACCGTGACCCGTTGCTTTGGAACGGATGCTCTGCAATTCCCATTTGCGGCTTCCACAGATTTTGTCAGTATTCTACCGCAATGGACACCGGACCTCAGTTACTGACTGCGACTTCCCTCTTAGGGTAATGTCTCTTATGGAAAGTACATCATCTGCAGGCACGTGTATAGGTACTCATTCGATACTCCAGAGATACCATCATTACATCCAGCTTTCGGTGAGACCAGGGATGTAGACCTGATCATCCGACTGACCTCTACTTAATAGCAATCCCTACACAACCGAACGGGGGGAACCATACCCCAGCGTTTGCAGTCTCTGCAAGAAGCATCGAGGCCCACAAGCTATGCATGACATGTACCAAGGGCCTAGCATCCACGGGTTTCGCCGTCCTAGCTGATGACGACTTTTATGCAGAGGTATGTCATTTAGATGAGATACTCCCCTTGCGAGATGTCGACACTACCACCGGACAGGTGAGAGAGGAATTCCGTCAAACACTAGGCACCCGCAGTGCACGGTGAATTCTGTTTCGTGGCGTGTCCTTCGTATACCACCGTAATACTAGTGTTCATTATCCTACAAAGAATCAAGTCTACGCAAATAGCGATGCTTTTGTGACACGTAAATTAGGTTAGGTGTGCATAGGCCAATGGGACGAAACTTATATCTATCATATGATGTATCAGGAACCTGGTATCATGTCTCACGAAGGGTGGGAAGGCTCTGCTTCCTCAGTCTGGTCTGAGAATTCCCTGGGCGATGTATGCCCATCCTCTCGCCGTCCTCTTGCGTGGGCACGCAGTTGCTGGTGTCTCGACTTTCCAGCAGCTGCCTCGGCGACCATGCTAATTGGGCGTGAGTGCTAGACTTCCCTAGAGCTGATGTCGAGGCGCACCGTTCGAGTTCCCGACGGTCCTCGTCAGAGTCGTCTGGCGTTGCACTTTTGAAGACGTGGCCAATGATCAACAGACCCTTTTAATGTTTCATAAGACACCATAGTACGGTGACTTTCTGTAGCTATACCTTGGCCCGGTTGACAAGCACTTGATCAGAGACTTCGCGGTCTCTGAGAACGTTGTCAACGACCTCGTGGGAGCCAGTCAAATTACGAAGCAAATTTACGTAGAGAGAAACGCTCACCTCTCGTAGTACTTGCACAACTTCAAAACGGGTCCCTCGCCAGGAGGCGAGCAAGATCTGCAGGGCAGGGTAATAACATCCGGTTAATAATCACGTGGTATGAAAGACTGTTACCTTTCCAGTCATATCTGCTTCCATAGCATGCAAGATTTCTTCATTCACCTCACCCTTAGCTTGTAACCTCTCCATCTCCTGCATTAATGACTGGACGCTCAGTCTAAATAGTCAAGTTTGCTATACGTCATTTTGTTGCAGAGCTGGGATGAAGCTTACGCGCTACCAATAACACCCCACGCATCCTTCGCTACAGATCCTTTTTCCTTCATCCGAGACCAGAAGCCCGAACTAAAATGCCGTGAATGTGGAGACAGTACACTGTTGTGACAACTCACAGGCCAAGGAATCTCTTCGATTTCAAGAACGAAGTGGCTTTCATGCTATAAACGGTGCCAATGGCATGCAGCAACTGAAAGTCCGCATTCATGAACGGAGTGTTACCTGGCAAGTAACATTGACACACCTCAACACCAAAGCTCTCCAACTTAAGATCCTCAGCCTCCAATCTAATCTTTTCCTGGAATGTTCTGGTCTCTGCGTCATCTTTGTCTCCGGGGTGCTGGGCTTCAACAAATGGCCTAAGCCGTTCAAGCAACTTAGTGGTTAGAGCTTTCACACGCTCTTCTAAAGCTTTCTTTCGCTCTTCCTCAAGTTCTTGGAGTTTCCTTTTCTGCTCTGGTGTCAATCTATTGCGTTTCTTGGCTGTGTGAATATCTCTGTTCTCCTGCATGGGTGAGGTGGGGACGCTCTTGGATCCGTTTTTGACTGGAGACGAGTCGGGTGGGGTGCGCCTAGACGTGTCCTCACTACTGGCCGAGGCCTTGAGCGCGACAGCGGATGTATCAAGAGACCTGGGCGCTTGGCCTGACGCGCGCGATTCCGCTGCAGGAGTAGCCGGCCGAGTTTGTGGCTTTTCCCGGGCAGGTGTAGACGGCGGGATGATGCCTTCTTTCTCGAGTTCTTCGCGCTCTTCGTCGGTGGCCACTGTCTGTGCTACCGAAGTCATTTCTTTCATCAAGGAGATCTCTCCGATCTAGCACATGTTGAGATAATCGCCGCCCCAAGCTAGGAAGAATGTAGGAACGCACATAGTCTTTGAACCGTTCTCCGCCAAAGACATTGGCGAAGAACATGGCGGCATCTTCCATCTCGTTTGTTTCCTTGTCGGCCTATGCCAGCGTGCTTTTCAGGACGCCACCGCGAATCTCCTCGAAAGGCGGGACTGACCATTGACTTTCCATTCTTATCGTATACGGCGCGGAGATTCTGACGGGCAAAACATCAGTTCCGCATAATTGAGAGCAAAGGATAAATGACCGCATACAGGATTAGAAAGAACTTGATAAGCTTTGCTATGAACACGAGGCAGACACGTCACTGAACATTTCCACCTTTATTTGATTTGATGATCAACTTGCCTAATTTCTTTGAACTTCTCCTCGGCATCGGGGGAAGGATTCTTGTCCGGATGGTACTATAGAACACGAAGCGGGACGGGGGTTATGTGAGCTCACGCAAAGCCTAGTGGCGATGTTTGTGGACGCTAGAGCGAACCTTCATCGCCTGCTTCCGGTAGGCCTTTTTCAAATCGGTGTCATTGACATCTGTGGAGACACCCAACTATTATGGTACCGAATGTGGGTTGAGTCACGGAATAAAAATGCGAGCCTGGCGGAAGCAACCACATACCAAGTCGTAGTACTCTGTTTCCACCGGTGCCATGGATGAGTATAGACTAACAGACGACGTGTTTGATCTCGTCGTGCGATGCGGATAATTCAAGTAGGGATTGTTGAAGTAAAGATCCAAGTGGGGTTGGTGGTGCAACAAGAAGCAGCTTGAAAATGAAAAACAATGGGACGATTGCTGAGCAGAGTGTATCGCAGTTCACAGCCACAGCAGATGATGACATGGGTTTGAAAACGGGCTACATCTGAATAATATAACGAAAAATAGGTTAACGTGTGCGAATTCATGTCCTATGCGTGGATTCAAATGAAGAAAATGCGATGAAACGGCTCTAGGTAGGACTGGAGAGGAAGAAAAAGCTATGACTGTTCGTCTATTCCAAGTACACTCGTAGAAAATCGGACCGCCTTTCGCGGGGTGGCTGGTCTGGTGCTGTCGCTTGCGGATGAAGTAATGGAACTCGGGCGGCCGAATAAAAAGGGTAGACTGGAAGGACGGTAGCCGGGGATGAATTTCGACACACGGGCTCGCAGAGACGACAATGGACGGGGGGAGGCTGCTGTAGGGGTAGCCGGGGCAACTACGGATGCAGGAGGGGAGGATAAAGACTGACGCGGGGGCTGGGTAAGGGTAGAGGTAGACTGGCTCGTTTTTTTCATAGAGGAACGTGGAGGCGGAGGTGGAAGGTTGTAGCGCGTGCGATATGGAGAAGGGGACGGGTCATCGGGGAGGTCGGTAGAGGAGAGTGAGGTCGGGCGTTTCGGGTTGGGGGTGAGGGTTGGGTTGAGGGTCGGGATAGGGTATCGTTGCAGAGGGCCATGGGTGGGTCTGAGGTGAGGCGTACGTGAAACATGGAGACCCATTGCGATCTGTTCGATGGTCGGACGGGCGTCGAGATAGTGTGAACGACTGGCACGTGAGGAGTTGTTGTGTGCGTGTCTCTCCTCAGGGGTGGAATACATGGCCACACGCTGAGGGGGACATGTGAGTGATGCTCGACTGGGGCAGCATGGACAGAGACCGACCGTGTTCTCAGCTGTCTTTCTCCGTGAAGAGGTAGGTGGGGAGAACGGGTTTCGCATGGAGACGAAGAAGCGGGAGGCCGCAGTCGGGCTTGTGTCGCTGTGCGTCGGGGGAGACCGCGTGGGGTGTTGCATGAAAGTTGGGCGGGATGAGACGTGGAAAGCTTTGAGACCTTGTTGCACACATCCGTCGCACGTCGTCCACCTTGCCAGACGTTGGCAGTGATGTGGTCACCACATCGCTCAGAGTGGCAGTGCGTTCATTCATATGGTGGCAGTCCACAATAGTCGTTATTGTCTCGATCTTGTACATATAACCCGCGATGGTCATGATTCCCTTGAGCTCCGTGAGCCATCCATTCCTTTCCTTCCCTTCCTTCGTCTGTGACGATATCATTACCCTCCTTCATGCCTTGCCATTCCGAACCATGGGTCGCGTGAGTCATCCCAGCACCATTTCACCTATCTTCATATGCTCATCACTCTCTTCAGGAGCAAGTCTCGCAAGTCTTGCACAAAATTCATCGAACGCCAGGTCATCCAGGCTTGGAAACATGTTACAGGTGTTACCCGTGGGACTCGGCGTGCACCCCTCCTCCCGAAGGACTTTGTCCTCGTGACGTCCCGCCGTCGCAGCGTGATGCACCGTTGATCAACATGATGACACCATGATTATTCGCGTGCGAATTCATGGATTTATGGACCTTGCTTTCCTTTACTCTTCTCCACGGACACCGTACAGTATCATCTCTCACCAGATACCACATTAATTCCTGTATCGTTACTATGGCAGTCATTTAGTTGTAGAATCATAATCCTGTCTTGCTAGATGTCTTTAATCGTCCACCCTCTCTCTCTGAACATCGCAAGCGTGTATTTATTCACTGACAAATATTCGGCCGATAACTGGCAGTCAAGCTTAAATCGGGGTAGGATCAAAAGGCCCTTGCGACTCCGGGTCGTACACAGCCCACTTTCCAGCGTCAAAGGGATTTGAATTCGTCATTTCCTGACATACAATGTTCAGTACATCAGTATGGCAGGAAAAAAAAGAAGAGATTCCGACTGACGCGCAATAACCCGAGCTGTGAACAGAACGAGTCCACCTGAAAACGGAGTAAATCCACCCATCTTCCCAACCTCGATCTGTCTGTATTAGCTTCCCGGAGACGTTGCTCAGTTTCAACAAGTTTCCTCTTCGTAACATCAAACTTCCTCTCGATCTCTTCTCTCTGCCCCTCTAAGAATGTTATCTGAATAAGAACAACATAAGGAACGACCACCACGAGAAACTAAAACGAGTACCTTATGACAAGCAGCGACGAACCTGTTAAAGTAATAGTCCAGTCGGCCCTGGGACGTGGCTGTTGCCTGCAGCAAGTCCCCCGTGTCGTGGGTTGTCGAGTCACCTTCACCGGTAGTGATTCCGTCATGGCCATCAATCACAGGAGTGGGTGATCCCACAAGCAGAGACGGCACAGTTGTTGTATGATCCGTATGTCGGGGATTTGACATTGGCGTCAGATAAGGATTGAAAGACCTCGGAACCACTCTAGGCAGGAAACTAAACCGTCAGTGATCGATTGATCACCGGAGGCGCTGTAGGGCACTTACGGAGTACAAGTAGCATGCTGAACAAGTTCTGTTTTAGGTTCTGTGAACACGTCACCGGTTTCACTATGGCGATCAATATTTTCAGAACATCGTTGTCATGAAATGGACGTGTATACCCACAGGTCGGGATCAGCTTCGAAAGTCAATGTGTCAGGTCCATCATCAAGCGCGACATCGTCTGGTTGCTCGACACTGCTCCCGAAACTGGGCTCATCAGGTATCTCAGAATCAACAGCTGCCTCGACATTTGAAGCAATTTCGCCACTTGGTCTTCCGGCGTGAGGGAGGACAATAAGGCTCGTCTGAACACCTAATGTCTTGGTTGACGAGGGTCGAGCATGATGCTGCCGGTCCAGTTCTCTCTTCTCCTGGTAAGACTGGAGAAGTAACGCCATCAACTGTCGTACAACCTATAAGCAACACTGAGCGCCAGTCTCGTATTTCGTAGTTCCCACCTCCTTCTTTGTAGGGACCGTCCCTCTCGAAAAAAAGTGGCGTTTGGCTAGTGCGATAACACCGCGGTACATTTGATCGTATGGTATATCCCCATATCCCCTCAGTTTAGGCAGAAATGACGCAAGCCTGTTGCCCGCGTATTGAGTCAAAAATTCTAATTAGATATGCTTTCGCTCACATTCTCTTCGCCCCTGGCAGTATCCTGATCCAATCGATAGTATGAGAGTCGTCCTTTTTCGTGATCAGTTCGACGTGACCCTTTTGAACCTATAGTCATTTTTTCCTCCCTTGAGACGTCGTTCAGACAAACAAAGAGGAGTAACTACGGTGACGAGCAGGACCGCAGAAGCTTGCTCTACCGTCATCTTCCTTTGGCGAGTTCCCGTGCCTCTGCCTCGAGAATTAACTGAAAAGAGTGGACATCTCAAAAATGACACGAAACGGCATGGACAAGGTACCTCCATCCATGAACTCATCAAATTGCACCTCAAGTGGCAAGTCGGCGTCGTTTGAACAGCTATTCGCCATACCAGCACTCGAGGCTCGTTCGTCAGCGATGAACGCAAGCTCTGTGATAACTTCTGTTCGCAGTGGCTCAGTATCATCGTGATGGCTGCAAACCGCCTGCGGCTCACTGGCTGGGTTGCTTGCATATCCAACGAGTTGAAGGCTGCCTAGCGCTTTTAGCTGTCGGCGTGCTGGAGGCATTCTTTGTTCAACACTGTGTTAGACAGCCAAGTTATAGGGAGCGTCGCAGTTTATTTGGGACGCGGTCTGCCTTTATAACAACTGAAGGCATAAGATAGCTCCAGCCTATGAGATTCAACAGTTTTCTTTGTTCGTCGGTGTGTATCCAATCACCCAACACAATACGCCCCGAAGCTTCGAAGAGTTATAATTCGGTGATACAGCGGGAAAAACATCCTTTTGTCAGGATGGCTGACAAGCTTGGAAAGGAAATGGAAACAAGGTATCACTTGAATACATTAAATTAACAACTCCGTGTGATTCCGTCCATAAGAGCTATTATACAACTTCGTTTACAATTTGGACAATAAGGTATCGCCCTCCAGCATAAGGGAATACGGGATACAGCACACATCATCGTGACTACAACTCAAAATGGTCAGCCCAATGGTGCAACACACCTTCTCCGTCTAGGTGGTGCGGGAACCGCTTGACGTCCCGACAAACAATTATAGCATGTGAGTTTCGGACGTCCGCAAAGAATGCCCGTTCCTTCTGTAGATGGGGTATCTTGTTCAGGTTCTCCATACAGCGGCGCTGTACAGGACTGAGCAATGCCCTAGACGCTAACGGCTTTGGGTCTTGGTCAACCTTCACATCCTCCCGCTGAAGGGCAAGGTCTTCGCTGGGCTTAGGAGAGGGCGAAGCGGGCGTACCCGGGGATTCGTCATATATATCGAGAACAACACTCTCGACATTGGTTTCCAACTTCGCAATAATGTGAACGAGTCTCTCTTTGTTAGCCTCGTCAACCTCAAGGGCCTTGAGGCGGGTCCTCGAGTTGCGCGATGCAATAGAAAAACGGATGAGTGCGAGCGACATGAGAGTGGGCATCAATATTGGAAGGAGCGCGTACACAAGCTGATGACAAGACGTTAATCGTGAATACCGGAAAATTCGGCAAACTCACGAGATTCCAGGGGAAGCTCTTCTGGAACGCGGGCGGAACGGGTGGACTCAGGTTTTTAATCCTAGTGAACAGGTGTGTCCGTTCTTGCTTTCGAGAAAGCGGGGGAGAGGACGACACTGAATAGGATTTGATAATGTACTTGTATTCATCATCAAACTCTCTGGAGAGACGTTGAGGACTCGGAGAGGTGATGAGATGAGACATACATTTTAAGCCCGTTCGTTTCGTATTCCACAAACAAATCAATTTCTTCGATTGCCGCAGAGATGTAAGGTACCGTGCGATCATTTATTCTGTAACAGGATCAATATGGTAGGTGGCAATCGGTTTGTCCCGGCTCACGCATTTGCATAAATTCTAATGTTGGGAAAGAGTAAAAGGGCTTGATAGAAAACATGCTCTGGTGCATTCAGAATCCCGGATGGCTGGTACGACGAAATATACGGACCTGGATCAGCAAGGACGTCCAGCAGGGGCCTACCCTTTGGGGACCACTTGTCAACACAGAAAAACTGTTCCCCAGTACGCGACAAAAACCTCGGACCAATAAAGTTTGCAATTGCAGAAAAAGTGGAAGGAAATCTAGGTATACCAATGTGTGGCGTAGCCACCGTGTTGAAGTTGACGGGTATCACTCTCTCGAAGAACTTGCTCTGACGCAGAATTCTAAGGGCCACAAGTCAGTACACTATGTTACGATGGAGGTACCACGCACCCGATAACGTATCGGGCGACTAAGCCTCCTAAGCTATATCCTGTGATCGAAAAGCGGGCTACTTTCCTTCCCTGATTCTCGTACTGCCTGATCTTCTCCAGAATCTGTGTCGGGATTAGAGGAAGAAGATGGGAAGCCAAAAAGATACTCGACCTCCTGAGCAACCCTTTCACCTCCCCAGTCGATCCCGTCGTATGTCGACTCGTCGCTGTTTGTCTCGGCTACCAAGACCGCGAGTTCTGGCCCATCAGATGGAACGTTCGTTGTACTGCCCCTGACTTGACGGATTATTTTGTCCATGTATGCAAGATGGGCTGGATTGCCCCACATGCCGTGGACGAGGACTAGTAGATGGATGTCTGCCATAGTTTTGAGCACGAGACAGACGATGCAAAGTCAGCTGCGACCCGAATACGGTGTCTTTCCAATCAACGTGTAAACGGCCTGCTAGTCTTTATAAGGCGCGTACAGCTTTCCGAACGGATAACTGAACCGAGTCATCCGGGTGGCCAGAGGCTCGCCACAGGTGTTGCGCAAGCATGGATGCCGGAGTCCGTCAACTGTGGAGCACTAAAACGGTACTCCTCAGTCAAACTGGTGGACATGGTAACCAGATCACATCTCGCAAGGCACGAATATATTCACCACTACCTAACACGTACATAGTAGTAACTCGAGATCGCAAGCCAGAGCATAGATGAATGAATACATTGTTGACATGCCTGGAACCGATTTGCCACTCCACATGGTCATACGGCAGGTGTGTCGTACAGGATGACCAATGATGTCGGCCAGGGAGAGCGGAACTGCTGTGCATTCAGGTAGACGTAACACAAATCCTTGAGAGAGTTGTCTCGGAAGCGTTGGAGTTTCCCAGACTGTCCTGGACCACGGCGGACATTATCGAAGGAAAGAATGCTACGAAACACCTGGACAATTAGTTTAGGTGCAACATCACCCCCCACAACCTTGAAGGCAACGTCGGGTCGCAGGTATCGCTCACGGGGCGTGCGGGTTGGGTCGAAGGCAAAGGGCTCGGGGAATGCCGCATCCTGATGGAAGAATGTCAGATCAGAATAATTTTGGAAGGAAGACAAATCACTCACGTTCAAATTAGCACTTGCAACGTCCAGAAATAGTTGTTCACCTTGTCGGACGGCGAGGGAACCAACGGTACAGTCTTTCTTAGCAACGTAGAAAGATCCGGCAAATGGAGGGTCAATTCCTACATACAAGTTAGAATGGGCCTTGATACTAGATGTAGTGAACTGACTCAATGCTTCAATCACAAAGGCTTCCAGACCAGTCAAGTTCTTGGTGTCGGCGCTCTTCACCTGGGTGCGGAAAGCCTCGGATTCAAGGAGGAGGTTGACCACATTTGTCAAGGCTATGGACGACAGGAAATTAGTCTTTCTCTACATACTTTAAATATCTGCACATACCTAAGGACACCTCTACAGTTACACCAACTAGGAGAGCCAGGATTTCGTTAACAACTTGTTCATTAGAGTGACCAAGATCAAACAAGCGTTTTAGGATTTCGTTGTGTCCATTTTTCTTCTTGCCGAAAATTGATCCAAAAATCGAGGCTATGGAAATCTACCAGGAAAGTAAGGGGACATTGCTTCGATGATAATTGTCATAAAATGCTCACCCGAGTTCCAGCAACACCAAAAGAGGCTTTGATATGGTGAGACAACTCCTCGATGTGTTTTTGAACCTTGGTTTTCAATACCATATACTTGC